>JAAGNO010017889.1:0-10006 GCA_033439905.1 Ceryle rudis
CGCTTTCTTTTTCAACAGGCAGTAAAAAATCATGACAAACAGCTTTGAGAGCCATGCCAAAAATGAGACGCTTAATACCACCTTCCAAACCCTCCTTAGGAAGGGCCTCCCCCCCCCCTCCCCCTGGCCAGGTTTTGTAAGTCTATATGCCTGGGATTGACTTTGCAAAGATGGCTGTGTTGGGTAAACTGCTAATGACTGTCAGAATCTTCAAAGACTGGGTGAGATCAAAGGGTTGTAAAGCCTATCACAGCCAGACACTTGTGTTACATCCTTTTTGCATCCTAGCTGCCCAAGAGGAACAACATACTTCAGATGCTGTCCCTGAGCTAACCTCCTTTGGTCTGTTGTAGGGCAAGGAGGACAGTACCTCTTCAGACCCAGCCTGGTGCTTCTGTATTCTTCCTTCCCAGAAAGCCTGGTCAGACTCACAATAAACTGTATCCAGCCTGGAAGTTTCATTTTTGTTGTGGGGTTTTTAACATAATCTTCTGTTATGCGCTGTTTTGACTCCTGCTTTCTTTGGAAAAGATCATTATCTCTGATAATACTGCAAATAAATCACATTGAGCTGCTAGTACATGGGGAATTGCTTGGCAAGGAGGACTTTGGAGACAGAGAACCTAAACTTCAGGGAGGATGCTTATCAGCAGTGTGGTAATCGGTAGGTGTGGGGCTTGAACGAGCCCTTGGCTTTGTTCATGTTTGGCAATTTATTCAGAATGATTTTTTTTTTTTCATTCCAATTAGAGAGAAAGGCTTCATTTTTTTTCCTGCTTTTAGCCTGCAGGGAACCTAAACGGGAATTACTTTTTTTTTCTGCATATGTATATGTAATTTCTGTCTATATATTTATAAACAAAGGTGTTTTACTTACCACCGTGTTTCCAGTAGACTTTCAATGACATTAAGGCTCGTTTCCAAAGCAGTAGCCAATGTGTATATTTCTCTTCTCTATCCCACAAAACAATTAAAACTAGTTTTGTGGACCAAAAAAACCCAACCCCAGCCAGACCATTGTTGAGAAATGGTCCTCAGATATCCGAGTTCTATTTATTATCCAGAGATCTAAAAATGTCGAAATTTAACTCGAGTCAAATTACTAAAATATTTCATGACAAATATTTTAAAGCAAGCCTTAATTACAGTGAGGGTATTTCCCCTAAATTCTAGCCGTTTTCATTTCCTTGTCGACCACTTTGACTACTCTTAACTGTTGTTAAGTATCGTAAGAGCCTGTAATAGTGTGTGCTAATGTATGTGTGAAATGCTGATGCGTTTTTCCTCTTCGTGTCAGTAAAGCAGATTGCTCTGGGGCCATGTGTTACTGCTGTGTGAGGGTGTTCTGCAAAGTGGTCTCTTTGTATTTTGTGCATAGTCTTAAACGCTCTAGAGATGACAGCATATGGTTCACCTCGAAAGGGATTCATCTGGAGGCAGATGCACAGCGCTCTTCAGGCTACCATAAGAGGAATCATGTTATCTGAAGCATAAAGCTTTGGGATTTTTTTTGCGAGGGTGGCAGAGTACAACGTCTTTAATGCAAATATGTGGTGCAAGGGCAATTCTGCTGCTGTTTCGAGGACACAATAGAATTCTGCATCCATTCCCCAAACTCTCAAGGGCACTGCTGAGCATTGTGTCTGCTGGGGAGTTGTGCAGCAGCAGAAGAATTATCTTTCTAATTCCTTAGATGATTGCAGTAACAGATGCAACATTTGAGGTGTAATAGCAAATTTGTGTGATGCAAGCTCCTCTGATCTGGTTTGACAGTTTGAAAAGTATGCTGACAGTCTGGATGTTATCTTGCACTTCCTATGCTGGAGTGAAACAGCAGCCAATGTAAATAGAAGTATTGCAGTGAAGGGAAGTTTTCAACTTCATGACCTACTATTTTTCCAAGGAAGTGAGCATCAGAAAGTTTGGAAGGGTTAGGTGATTATTTGCTGTGTTTTGGTTTTGTTTTTAAATTGCAAAGGAAAAGGTGAAAGAGATTAAAGTCAAATTGCCTGTATTTGTTATCATCATTAAGTTAACTTTTGGGAAGTTATGCAATCAGTATTTTCTTTTAATGTAATGTAAACAGTATTGTACAAACACTAAGGCAAAGCTTGCGTTCAGCTTGAACTGTAAACTTCACTCAGATGAAGCAAATCTCCAAATATTTTTAAGATTTCTCGTCTTATGTTCTTTTTTTTTTCCATTTGTTTTCCATGGTGACACGGGGTGAGGAGGCTAAGTCAGGCTAAATAGGCAACACTCCGTTGCTGTGCTCTCTGTCTTTCTAGTCTTCCAGAAAAAATGATACCAAGAAGTTGCAGCCACTGTAGTTGAGCTTCCAAATAAGGGAAGGTTTGTGTAGGCTGCATTTCATACGAGGAAACATCCTTTACTTTTCAAAACGTGTATGTCTTCTGTACCCTGGTGCCTTCTTCTGAAACTGGGAGAAAGGCTGCCTCTGTGTGGCATAACTGAGTTAGCAAACCTCACTATGGAGAGCAAGCCAGACTAGCTGGTGGTAGGATCTTAGGTATCGTCACTACCGTGTAGGAAGCCTTAATTCCAAATGTACCTTTGACATGGCACTGGACAGAAAGATCTTTAACTTCAGTAGTATCATCTCTGAAAACAAAATCCAGCTTCTGTTGTTTGTGTGAAAGGATGTCCCAGTGTTAAAAACAAATGCTAGACACCGGTGTGAACCTTTCAGTCATAATGTCAGTGAAAGAAGTGGCCTAGATCATGCTTTGAAGTACTCAAGAGTGGCTGGGAAATGAACAATGTGCTAGATGTGGTGTCTGAACCAGTAATTTCCAGTTGCTTATGGTGGCAATGCTTCAGCTCTCTGTTTTGCTCACCTCGTGAAAATGAATAGACATAACATTATTAAATAAAAGTCAATCTAAGAAAATGTTCTTTTTCTCCTGAGCATTGGAAAAAAACGTGACACAGTGCAGTTTGGGTAGGTTATGTTGTCTGTCTTCCTAATGTATATTTTTTTCCCCAAAAGGTAATTGAAACAAAATTGGCATGAATATGATAATGAACAAGTACTGGAAAGACATTCTCAGTCCTTGGTGTGGGAGCTCTGTGTTTGCTTTTTTCCCTGAACATGACTTAGATTCATCCCTTAGCAACCTTCTGGGAATCTAGTGGATGGGAGAGAAACAAAAGATAGGTCCTGAATTCATTGATGGGATCCCTTTGCAGCAATGCTGAGAAAATGTTAGGCTGATTTACAAACACTGCTCAGCATTCTCCTTTTCATTGCCTCTGACTTACTCAAAAGAAATACTGTGTTCTTGATCTACTTTTCTTCTAATGAGAGGGTCAAGGAGGTGAATATCTTTTTTGGAGTGAAGTTCTGAGGCAGCTGCAGCAGACTGGTAATTCTAGGGGTTTTAGTAGTAAGACTGTAGTGATTCCTGTTACAATTGCCCACATCAAAGTATCTCAAAATAAGTGACTAATCTCTCTTCAAGTGGTCAGAGAGTGATACTTGCTTCTTTCCAGTGCTAGCAAATCCACAACTGTTAACTTCCATCTTTCTGTTACCCTTCTTTGCTTAATAGGTATATGACCTATATTGTTGAAAGAAATTCCTCAAGACACTACATCATCTCTGCTACCCTGATGCTTCCCCTGTTAGTTCACCCTGTTGTGCATAGCCACACTTAAACCACGCTTTGTTCCCTCAGCGTACTTCACAACTTTTTCTACTTAGACAATTTTTGTACTTGAAGACTGTTTTTGTGCACAGAGGAGTGGTCACTGATAGGTTTAGACACTGCCTATCTCATTCAGGTAGGACTATTCTACTACTTACAGCTGTAAACACAAATGTCTGCATGTTTGTAGTTTCCCTTCCACGTTCTTACAAATGCTTCTCAACTTCTTCCAGAAATAACCTCAAAATTTGGTTCAGGCTTGGTCTACGATATGTGCACGTTCAATCTCTTAAGTTCCACCCATCTAGCCCATAATGGGATGGAGGTAAAGTTGGTGTATGTTAAGGAATAATATATACCTTATGGTCTTATACTTTCTCTGCTATTCCCTACATTTTCCCACTTGGGGGGGGGAAGCTTCCAGTTTTGGAGATGTGACGTCTGTATGGATAGATACCAAAAGAAAAATGCAATATGACAAAAGGGTATCCATAGATTGAGTCATCTTCTAAAATGTAATTTCTTCATCTCTGAAAAGGATATTAAACCTTTTTGATTTTTTGTAATCTTTATATTGTAATACTTTAATATTGCATTGCTAATATTGCATTCAAACAGTTAAAAGTCAATCTCTTTATATTGTGAAATGCAAAAGAACTGCGTGATGTAGGCGCTACTATGGTTTTCTAAAGAAATCCTATCCAGTGAGTTGTTAAAAATGAAGCTTTGCACCTCAGCCTCTGAACAGATCGTACAAAGGGAAAGACCAGAAATAGGATGAACTGAATGATTAATCAGAAAATGGATTCTCAGGGCCGTTTAGGAGATGTCTGGGGTCACAACAGAGTGAGAAGTTGGAAGACAATATCTGAAATGTTAGGTTTTGTAGATCTTGGAAATGCCACAGCCAGCCTTCACAAGCCTTTTTATTTTGATCATCTCAGTTGAGAGCTTTTCAACCTTTTTGTATAACCACTGTTGATGAAAAAAGTCCTTTCCTCCACTGCTCCTCTGGTGTAGTGCATGCCTTTTAACCCACTGAAGCTGCATATGCATATAAACCCTACTTAACCTCGGCAGAATTACTAGCCCTTCTTGGTAATTACTGGTTTTGATTGATTTTGAGAACTGGAGATGAAACATTATCTACATACTTAGGAATAGTGAAACATTATCTACATACTTAGGAATAGTGCTCTCAAGCAGGGAATACTACAAAAGCAGCAATACCATCTGAACAAATGCTTGTTCATGTTCGTTTCCTGATAGTCTGTTTTCCTTTGTCTCTGAGCCTAATTAAAATGGCCAGGGGTTTCATGGCTGAAGGGGCCATCAGCATCCATGGTGATCGCTACTGCTTGTTCTACATGCTGAAGAAGTTCCTGTAATGAATATGGAAACTCAAGGATCTTTATGGAAAACAAACATTTAGATTATGAACTTAACACCAAAGCCAGTTTTGCTCCCTAAATTGCATCCATAGATACTCCCCTTCTTTTCAAAGAACATTGTGTCCAATAGTATGTAATAAACTATGTCTAGAGGTTTTATGTATGTGAAAGCATCGTGCCTCTGTGTGTACACTTTAATGAAATAGTAGGAAATTGGTCCCTACCTTCCTTCCACATTTTTCTTTTTTTCAGGGAAAAACCCCACCTCACTGATCTACGGTTGTATAACTACAAGGTATCCATCTAGTCAAACTAATTGCTCGTGCCAAAATCTTTATTGTTAATTGGCAGAATCATATTCAGTATGTTGTTTGGTGACTCTCTTCCATGAGTATTTTTATTTCATCGTTTTCTTTCGAGAAGAAGAAATATGTTTGTCTTCCTTAATGAATTAAAGAAGTCCAAGAGTACAGAATTTCACACTGCTTTTCCCAGCTTCATAAAATTAGATCATAAACCTTTCTGGACTTCATTAGATTTTTAAATATAATCTCTTTTAGAAAAAGAAAATGGACATAATGCAGGAATTTTCTAATTGAGGCAAGAGTAGTTCTTTATGATCTGATTAATTTCTTTTTTTTTTGCATTTATTAGAGGTAGAAAAATCTGTAATAGGTCTAAAAAATCTCCTGTCTCTCTTTAAGATAACTACTACCTGTTCCTTATAATCCCGTAATATTCTCATTGCTATTCTAGCTATTTTCCCTCCACTGTTTTGGAAGATCTTGCCCATTCATTTTAATCTCATTTTTAACATATATTGTAACTCTGTCCTTTAGTGACTTCTGTGACATTTATCAATTTTCTTCTCAGTCCAGGAATTATTTTACTGTTGCCTTGCATTTTCTATAAATACGGACATTTACTGCTGATGGTTAAAGATTCCCACCTTCACTGAATAGTAAGATCTGTACAATATGGTAATATATTCTAAATATTAGTAGCAAGGGCAATGTTGATATTTCAGGCTTCCATCTGCAACTTCCTGAATTAGGAAAGTACGCCTCCAATTCCTCCTATCCTTTTCTACCGGTCCTCATTTTTACCTTTCCCATTTTCCTCATCATTAATTTCCCCAATCTGCTTCTAATAACAAGATTTAATCCACATTTGCTCTTATCAGAGTCTTTTTAAATGACTATATAAGTTTAATACATCATTCCCACCCAAAGATGGGACGGATCTGATGTGAGGTTGACATGCCATGTGCCTCAACTCCTGCTTGAGGTATCGTGGGCTAAAGAGACCTTGTGATTCAAAACTCACTTAAAAAAAAGTCACTCTAACCCCAGTCTTTAATGACAGACCTCCTGATAAGCTGAAGGGTAAGGGAGTTTTGTTTATTTTGCTGTTATTGTTTGGAACAAGAATTTCCCTTCTGTGGAATTATTAATGTGGCTTCCCTAGTTATTTAATTAATGTACATCTGTACTTTTCAATAAAGTACCTTATTGTGGTCCCAGCCACTTCCTACTTTAGTCCTTTTCATCATAAAGTAGCTATATGACATATAAAAGTGACAATTTTTTTCAGATTGTAATTTTCAATGGGAAACAAAGAAAAATAAACCTGTTAGAAACAGAGCAACTATGTGGAAGTCAAAGACCATTCAGAGTGGAGGCTCTGTAGAAAGCCTTTGGGAGTTCAGACACAAGTAAAGGGAAATTCTGAAGAAGTCATGCTGGGAAGAAGGGAATGTAAAAGTAACACGGTTCTTGTGCTCTTCAGCTTGAGCCTCTATATATGAATATCCGGGCCACAAGAAAAATGCTAGTTTAATCTTTTAAATACTTGTCATTTTCTTCAACATAGCAAACATTAAACACCACGAGCTTTTTCTTGCCAACATTTCAGTCTTCGCACTGAACTCTTGAGTATCTTTCTTGATACTCACAATGAACCCTGGGGGACAGTGGTAGTCTCTGGAATCCCCGGCTGTTATTTGCTTCCTGATTCAAAGTGCCATTTTGGAATTTTATCTCAACTTTGGCAATTTCAGTCAAGTAGATTCAGAGATTACCCATAGCACATTTGTTGGGTACACGGAGTAGCCTTTGTTCTTTGTCAGTGTGAAAGCTCCTTTTTTCCAACAATAATGTTCATTTCTGATGAAAACACTCAGGGTTTTTTCTTCCTTCTTGATTAAGCCTCTTACTGCATTTGTGGGCCCTATTATCATGTTCTTTTCTATTGCTTTTCTTCTTTCCTACCTGTCTGTTCAAAAGGCTCAGGAAGGAGATGTGTTCCATTCTGTGCCTCCCCAAGTAGAGCTTCTATCACTCATTCTATTGAAAAATGATCTTTGAAGTTGTGAGGCTACTACCTTTCATTTGCAATAAATACTCCTTATTAGGGTCTTTTTTTCCTGTTGCTCACAGCAACATTGTCAAAAAGGGTACAGATTGTACAGAACATGAAAAACAGCTTTTGTTTCACTTATATATACAGTTTGTTTCATAGGGATTTGCTGAAGCTGAGGGGAGGGAAAAACACTTCTTTGATGCTGTGGTACCAGTTAAAAGCAATTCACCTTGCTGGCCATCGTTATATTGCTCTCTCCGAAGGATGAGAACAGGTTTTTAGTTTGAGGAAAAAAAATCTGAGGGAGGCAGAAGCTGTGGATGGAGAGCCCGTGGGTTTGTCTGAAGACAGAGTACCACATGAAAAGGTTAAGTGAAAGCAAAGGGAAAGAAAGAGTTGAGAAGGTCTTGAGTCCAGTCTGGACAAACAAGCTTTATTTCACTTACCTCTGTAGGTATTTCTGAATGAACAAACACTGAAGAGACATCACACAATTTCTGCCATCACTGAAATAGCAGGAACATCCATGAGCATTAGGTTTTGTACCAGAACATCCAAGGAGGACTTGCAGTTTCTTTACCATAGGCAAGTGATGTGTTGTAGGCACAGTGAGCTTCAGCTCACATTGATAGAGGCAGGTCAGAGATTCCTTGTCCCAGAACATGGAAAGTAGTTTAGGGTACATCTCATGGGAGGTTTTCCTGCAGCCTGTACAGCCTACAGGCAGGAGTAAGGCAGATAGGCAGCACTTCACTGAAGCTAAAGCAGAGGTTGAAGCAGCTGGAGTGGGCACCTCCACCAATGTGTAAACTCTCTGCATGTCTTAACTAGGAACATTCAGCAGTGACCCCATCTACTGCTTCTCCCCTGGGGTGATATAATTCACAGCAGGGATACAGCTCCCCATCCTCTACTGTTTATTTGATCATTTCCAAATTCAGTGTTCATTTTATCACTGTCAAATTCAGTGTCAGGCTGCAGCCATGGGGAAGACTAAAAAAAGCCAGCTGCATGTGACATGTTTGTTGTTTTCTTTATGCACACGTGCCAGAGGTTATGGTATCTGATGCTGTACTTCCTATTCCTGATTCTTCAGTTAAACTCACAAAGTTATAGGACAGTTTTAGTTATTGGACTCCTTCCTTTGGTTTCTGCAGTCAGGGTAAACTGCTGCCTACAGAATTCTTAAACATTATGAGAAATAATAGGCATAAGACTGAGCAGTGATCCCAGTCATCAATTTTACTTTGTTTTTAAAATTATATCGTTCTTTCATTATTCCTAAGGCTTATTAAAGCTGCTGCTTACTTTTTTTGGGGCCATATTAAATGCACAGAATATGATCTTCATTTTTCTTTTAATTTGAACTGCATGTTAGCTTGTGTGACCTAGAAAACACTGTTTCACTTATTTTTCATTCCTCCTACTCTTAATATGCATTCTGATCAGCTACTGTAACAAGATTTTCAACCTTTCTTTAGCATAACTAAATCCCTCAGATTAAAATTCCTAAAAGTGAATGGGTTTTATGTCTATTTCTTCTGGCAGTGCATCTTTCAAAAATTCTTTTTGCATTAGTGAAAGAGGGGTTCACACCGGCCCTTCGGTTTCTAGTGTCAAGAAGTCAATTAAGAAACCTACAGAGTAGTTGCGAATATTTCAAAAATATCAGTTTATTCAGCTGACCTTTTTAGATCCTTAAAGGGTGACAACAGTCCCAGGCTCTATCTGGCATGAAGCATGTCCGTTTGAGTACAAATGGCTGAAAGACAGACGCTTTTTAAGTGAAATGAACACGTACATGAAAATACACTTTGAATCCTTAACACTGAGAATAAAACCTGGCAGATTGAATCGTGATTGTGTTTTCTGCAATACAGAAATGCATCATGTCAGTTTTTATTGTTTACAGATGTCTGCATCTAGGTCTTGGTTTTTTCTTAAGCGGCTGTAGTAATTGCAAGGGACTGCTGTTGTCCATCTCTTGGGGAGTTCTCTGTGTAGATATTCGTGCCCTTTCTGAATGTGAGGCAGCAGATATTCACGGGCACAGTTGCCTGATTTTCCTGTGATAATTGTTTTGTGCCGAGGCTTGTATTAAATCAGCCTAACACAGAAGTGGTTTATATTACTTATGGAATAAGAGTTCATTTACAGTAATGACACAATCCAATCTTTCCTTGGGATGTCTCATCACTTAAACAGTTGTGGATAATACCAAAGCCTTGATGTCATACTGAGAATGGAGAAGCTACCTGATGGGAAAACAAGCAGCAACAAACAACCATGGACAGAGGTTTCTTGATCTGTTAATTTATGTGATTGCCAGTGGAGCTTTACTGGTGAGACAGGCTCTGCAGAGCTGGGAGGGAAGAGACAGGACAGTGATTTGTCTGTTTGCACTGTGTGGTGACTCTGAGCTGGACTTCATGAGTTATTACTATTCATCTCTGAATCAAGAGTAACAGCTACTGTTTATATTGGCATTACTACCTGTGTCTGAAGTTGTCAAAACCCCTGTGGTTTAAAACCTGTGGTCTCCTCTAATACGCTCACTAAGGGAACTAGTAGATTATTCTCCGCATG
>JAAGNO010017890.1:0-85159 GCA_033439905.1 Ceryle rudis
GCCGCTGCTGTCGGTGGCTTTGTCAGGGCATATGGCAGTTGGCAAGCGGCAGCTCTTGGGAGGTTTCCTTGCGCTGCGTTACCTCTGGAGCTGGCCGGCGGGCTCGGCCGAGCGCCCCGTGCCCGAGGGGCGTGCGGGTTCGGGGCTGCTTGCAGGGTGGGGAGGTTATTCCGGCACCTGGCGACTGTTGTTGTTGCGGCTGGAGGAGCACAGCTCGTGTAAAATCTCTGCTGGTTTGCGGTAGAAAAGGTGGAAGATGAGCCAGTCAGCGAGGTTACCTGCGCTGCCTCGCACGCAGGCACGCTCTGCTGCCCCGGATGTGTGGGCTGAGGCATTCTGCATTTCCAGGCACAGCATTCGCAGGTTTATTAATGTAAAAGAATAATTATTATTATTTAAATGGCCAGGAAGTCCCTAGGCAGCTCACAAAATATAGTTTAAAATAATGAGAGAAAGGGGGTAGATTCTCTCTTTCAGTAGTAGATCTTTCATTAAAGCAACCAGTAAGAAATACAGTGGAGAGAGGCAGATTAAAAAACCCCAAAAGGCAAATGCACAGACACATGCAAACACACACACACAGATCCTGCATGGAAAGTGTGCTGAGGAAAAAAAAATCAAATCAGCAACAAATCCCTTTTTTTTTTATTTTTTATATTTTTTTTATTTTTTTATTCTTACAGCAGTTTCTTTCACGTCGACTTTTTGTAGATGACATTAAATGTGAGCCCTGTAATATTTATTTATTTGTTGTGGTTTGTTTTGTTTGGTTTTTTTTCCCCAAGCATAGCAGCAGCAGCATGTTCTCTGCACCTGTTGGGTTTATGATTTGCTTCTCACCACAAGTCCTTTGCTGTTGAGACGTGATCTGAGTGACAGGCACTGCTGAATCAGCTTGTACGTAGCAGTGGAGGTGGGTTCAGTGCGTTTTCCAAAATAACCT
Source organism: Ceryle rudis (assembly GCA_033439905.1). Lineage (NCBI taxonomy): Eukaryota > Metazoa > Chordata > Aves > Coraciiformes > Cerylidae > Ceryle > Ceryle rudis. The sequence continues at coordinate 944 of JAAGNO010017890.1, forward strand.
CCCTCTTTGTGCCTTCTCTGACTCGACCTTTCCGAGGCATGTTTTATCCCTCTTCACCTCTCGCCATTTGAGTTCTCTGTTGGTTTTAATACTCTTTTTATCTCTCGCCATTATTTCCACATTCTTGTCTCATTCTCTTCTCGCTCTGTTCCCCTGGGTTCCCTCCTCAACATGATATCAACAGCTTAGATAACAGCAGAGGCGTTCAGAAGTGAAATGTTTAGTTAAAAGCATCGTAACCCTGCCCTTGAGATGCATTCAGGGCAGGTCAAAACCATATAAGGTTTTTTTCTTAGAGACCTTCAATTACAGGACAACCCAGAGCCTGCTTTAAAGCTTGGGCAGCACGCTCGCTGCTCTTAACTCCATGGTGCCCTGGGAATAATAATTCCCTAGTACTGAGTTCGACTGGGGTTTTGCCTACAAGGACACAAGGTAGCTCAGTGGAAGGCCATAATCTGTAACATTGTACTTAGAAGAATATAAAACAAAAGGAAAAGAAACAAAAAAAAAGAAAAAAAACCCCAAAGAATCCAAAGCAGAGCTTTACTATTGCAGTCACTGTTTCCTCTAAGTGACATGCTCCTCTCAGTAGAGTCCCTAGTCACGATTTTAGCATCTGTCAGGGAAATATGTGCTCACAGTTTACACTTGTATGGCACCCTCTGTGCATCTCAAAGCACCTGAAGCCTGTTTGTCATGTAGACTCTTAACACCCCTGGCAGGGGAGGTTATGTCAAAGATTGGGCAACTTTGGCATTGAGGTCTTTAGAAAAATTTATTACGGCTAAGATCCCTTCCAAGAACTGTGCCGAAATGCTTGAGGCACTACTGAAGAAGGAGTTTACGTGCCTCTGCAGAGTTGCCCTGATTCATAAGCTTCTCCCTGGCATTGCTGTCAATCTTGAAAGCCAGCGGGAGTTGTGGATAGGTCAGGGTGGTCACATGAAGGTGCATTTAATAGTCTCGGATCGAAGCAAAGTACAGATGGAAGCTTGCTGCCTTTTTGTGGCACGTGTTGCAAGTTGTTGTAATTACCTTTGAAAACTAACCTAAATATTTGGATTAAACCAACACGTGCATTAACAAGTGCTTCATGTGAGCTTCAGCTGATTCTTCTGTTGGTGGTACAGTCTAAATGAATTCCTTTTTAAAGGAATTTGCAATTATTTTAAATACATTGTTCTGAGAGGGGAAGCTCCAGTGACTACCAAAAGCATTATGTCCCGATTTGTCTTATTGCTGTGGTAACGTAGTCAGCGTTATCCTGTGCCCCAGTATGTTACCAGTCACAGGAATGGGTGGGAAGAACTTACTCCTCTGCTTATGCTGTTTCCCGTGGCCTCAGTAAACCACTTAACCTTTGTCCCTAAGTTTCCTTAGCCAACAAATGGGAATTTTAATACTTAATTTTCTGCCTCAGAGGAGTGTTGTGAAATGTAACTAGTTAATATCTGTAAAAACACTTTGAAGCCTCGCAAAACCACCAGCTTTTTTTTTTTTTTAAAGGAGGAATATAACAAATCCAGGGTGGAAATATATAAATAAAAAGACTGGTTTATGTATTTGTATTTTCTTTTTTTTTTTTCTTCAGAAACAAGAGCGAACAAGTTGAATGTGAAATCAGTGCTGCTGTAGAGTATAAAGAACCAATGAGTGAATAAATCTGCTTTGGAACACACCCTGGTAATTCACAATTCTATCAACCAATCTTCCATCTCCCCAGTTTTGACTTACTGGCATTTATGACGACTCCACTGTGTGTTTTTCCTTCTGATTTTTAACTCCCCTTTTAAAAACACAAGTTTGTGTCTGCCCAGACAGGTAGGAATGTTCTCAGAATGGCCCGTGCAATGAATTAATTGTTTGGTGGGGTTTCTTTCCATGAAAAGTTCTGCCATCCCATTAATATCTTCTACAGTTTTCTTCCAGTGTGCTGTCAGCCCTACACTTATCAGGTGCCACTTCTTTTTTTTATTCGATAATTATGCCATTTTCAGTCGTGCTGGATGAATGCTTCAGAAAGCTGTCTACAAATACTCTTTCCAGCTCTTAAATAAACTCATTTCAACTCTCTTCATACATATTTCATGTAAACTTTATCTGATCATTTTAGTGAATGATTTATTGGCAGGAATGTTTGCCCAAATTAAAGATTTTTTTTAGGTTCAGTTAATTTGGAAAAAAAAAAGAAAAAAAAAGTGAAATCTGCATTTCTAATGTTAAAAATCTGTACTGTAAACTGGATCAACTTGTTACGTTACAGAAACATGAAACACAAACTACAGTCCAGCAAACCCCATTTTAATTTAATTCATTTGCAGTGACCTAAGAGCAAATGGAAGATTAAGAATGATTCTTTAAAGCATCAGAATATTTCCTGGTAGTATATGAAAGAAAAACAACATTCCAGTTGTCAATTCCTATACTGAGTTGCAATCCATAGAATAAACCACCTTCAAATCCTAGAATGGTTTGGGTTGGAAGGGACCTTAAAGATCATCAACTTCCAACCCGAGATCGCTGAGGGATGGGAATCACAGCAGGCAGATAAACCCCCTGTTCTGGTCGACCTCTGAAAGAAACTGGGTTTTCCCCGGTGACTTGGGGGATGCTGCTGGAGGTGATGGGTTATGATGGGGCTTAAATTAATCTGTCTGTATCCCCCTCTTCAGTAGTCTCGGGGTGAACTGGCCCTTTGGGTTGTGCCATCCTAGCAAATGTGTGGTTGGAGTGCTCTGTCCATGCAGCTTGACTCAAATTCTGAAACATTTGTTTTTTTTCCATTTCCTCCCAGAAAGAAAGAAAGAAGCACACACCATTTCCTTCTTTCCTAGGCCATCACTGCTGCTTCCACTTGGCTCCTTCACAATTACTTGCAGCTGGATCCATTAAAAAAAAAAACAAAACCAACAAAAACCACCCTCTCCCTTGTAGATCATACACAAGATGAGGGCAGACAAATTACTCTTGACTGTAGTGGGCAGCAGCTACATTAATTTCATCCTATGCTACCTTCATTTCCTTCCTTTCCCACTTAGTTACGTAATGTGAAAATTGGCCTATTTTGGTATTATTATGATGATCTTGAGCTTTTCATTCTTGCATAGTGTTGGCTGCCTAAGATGACCTCAGAAAGAATCTGGTTAAAAACAAAAGGAAAAAAAAGAGTTAGCAGAAGGAGATGTTCCCTTGCAATAGCAACCTTTGGGGGATTGTGCCCGTGTAGCTAAGGTGGTGGCAGAGCCAGTTATATTGTGCTATACTGGTGGTATTTACTGCAACAGGCCGATGTTTAGGTAGCTACGCTGTCTCCTGTGATATGGGAGGGCTAAGTTCAAACCATGGTTCTGCCAATTAGAGACTACACTGGAGTGGGGAAAAAAAACCCCAACAAATAAACAAAACCAAACCCAACCCTACACTTACTTTGCATGGTGGAGCCTGAAATCTCAATGTGTGTTATTGGATGCCAAAATTATACCTTGAATCGCTTTCCCACGTTAATGAAAATATTTTAATAATAATAAGAAAGTGGTTTTGTTCACCAATATCACAGCCAAATTTCCATCAATGTGTGTGACCACGGTAACCAAAGGACACGCAGGGAAGGCACATGTGAGGCAGCCAGGCTGTGGAAGAGCAAATACACAGTGTAACTCCCCAAGGAACAAGTCAGCCCTTTCTTCCAGCGTGCTGTGTGTTGACTATGGTGTAACTATGTTGAGCAAGAATATATATCTTTATATTTTGGCAACATGCGGGAGTCTCGGGGAAGCTGGGTCTCGGAACTCTGCAGAGTAGGCTTTTAATATACACGTTCCTTTCAAGTGCCCCCTAATATCTACAGTATATGGATGGCAGAGTCAGGACTTGAGCTAGGATCGTGGCAATCCGGATCCTGCGTGAAAAACTGAAGATGAAAGCGATCCTGGACAGCTCTCGTTGATGCAGAGATCGTTTTGTCCGTGTTTTTCCCTTTGGGCAGAGGACCGGGTCTGTCTGAACCGTTCCTGACACGTTCGTGTCATCTGTTTCAAAGTGAAACTGCCATTTTCTGATCTGCACGACACGAAGGACTGAACTGCTTGAACGTAACTGCTGAAAACCAAGGAAGGGACCTATTTCATGGGCTGACGGTCACCCCGTGTAACGTGTATTTGCGTTACTCCATGTCTACGCTATTCACTCACTTTGCACTTCAGATACTCTTGCTGCTGCTGCTTTTAAAAGACACTGGCAGACACAGCAGTTTTATATACCTTTTAATTATTTATTTTATTTCATTTATTGAACTAAATAACCCTACTACACCGTAGCCTACAGAGGGAGTAGGACTATGAAGAATGTAGAGTACCAAGTGAGTTGTTCCCTCTTGTCAGAGGCAGGAGCCTGGACATTATATTGGCAAATAACACTCGTGATGAATTGTGCAGCTCAATCTGCAGCTCATACATGTATATTGGAAAATGGAAGAGAATTAATGTGAGCAATTTTTTTAATATTAAACTGAAAATGAGATATCTTCTTGGCCAACAGAATATTACGTCAAATTGTTTTCTTTATTGCATTTTTCTTCTGAAGATGATTACTATTTTCCATTTTCTTTAAGAATGCACAATCCTATTGTTTCTCCATACTAACTATTTGGGCTTTCCTTTGATCTGGAGCAATTTCATTTAATTTAACAGAACAGGAGTTGAGTTCTCAAGCATTTTATCATTTTCTTTGTGATGAAATCTGACCCAAAGTCCATGACTTCTGTAGAAAAATGCACTGTTATTGACATGAATGTGCATTGTGTCAGGCCTTCACATTTCAGACATTTTTTATATGTCCTGACAATAGTTCTTGAGCTGTGTAGACAGAACTGATGAATTATCCATTCTTCAGCATTTCCAAACGGAAACAAAAAAGTTGGTTAGCGAAAAAAAATCTTGGGCCCATTGTAGTCGAGAGATGTTCATTACAAAGAGTTCCAAATGCTTTTGTTTTGAACTATACTTCAAATATATAGACACACTAGACTTCATTATAACATAAAAATTAATTCCTTTCTGACTGCAAGTACCCGTGGTTGTCTAAAGATCAGTGAACCTGATTTGATTACATGGAATATAGGGTAGCTGCAGTCCAGAGAAGTAGTTCTATGTGATGAAATGAGATTAACTAGGTAGGATCAGTCCACATCCCACGTCCCAGTACCTCAGGAAGACAGTGCACAAGAGTTCCTTCAGTTGTTGCAAAAGAAAGGCCAAAGATAAATAGAATTATAAAGCTCTGCCAAACACGTACTGGTCAGCCTCAGGAGGGGCTCGCGACGTGAGAGTCGTGCCGATTGTAGGTTTGCTTAGGTGATTTTAAAGCATTTGATTAGGGGGGAAAAAACGGTTTTACCTTGAAGATGGGATGTCCCCCCTGTGTTTAGTTGCAACGTCACATGCTTACTTGACATGTTACTGTGGAACCAGTATCACAGAAGCGAGTTGCACTCCATAAAGGCTTAAGGTAGCAGGCTTGCTATCACGTTACCTCTGTACTAGATTAACACAGATCACCATAAAGCGAGCTTAGAAAGTGAAAGCCAACCAGACGTTAGGTTTATTAATAAATGAAGGACAACTGCCCCATTCTCAGAGGAATTACAAGCTTGGGGCAGGAGACAGTGTCTCTGACAGGGACAGAACAACACAAAGGGTTGTAGGAGGAAGGAAAGCTTCAGTAAGTGAAGAACTCATTTATGTGTGTAGTCAGTCAAGAGAATTCACCTGGATGGGATTTTTTTTTTTTTTCCAGGAAAAAATCAAACACGACAAAGTCAGATCTGATAACTTCATTACAAATCACAGCTCATTATAAACTGAACACTCAGCTTGGAAGAAAATAAAACAAACACACCACCCCCCCAAAAAAAAACCAAACCAAACACCACCAACCACCTTTTGAAGGAACTTGTGTGGAGAATTGACATTTAGTGTCCTGTAAGAGCAGGATCCGGGGAGGGCCAGTAGCCCTTTAAAGTTACCCCTTCACAGCAGCACAAGCCCTCCGTTCTCTTACTTTTTCTGTGTCCCTTGCCCAGTTCCTGGACAATAGCTTTTTTTTTTTTTTCTCCTTTCATACCTCCTCAGTGTCTGTCTTCCCTGTGACTGTCATTTTAACTACATGCTCTGTATTTTAAGGTCGCTTGTCATACCAATTTTCCCAATATCCAGTCAATCAGGTAACAAGATTAGTAAGAGGCAACTGGAAGAGATTTCGGTTTATCATGCCACTAACGCTCCCATTGACAATGATTGATGATAATGATGTGTCTGTGCACAACTACACCATGAGTTAAAAGAAAAAAAAAGCTGTCAAAATCTGAAAAAAACCCAAAAAAAACCCAACACAAAAAAACCCAAAACATACGTATGAAAATTTGGAATTATCTGGGGAAAAATCCATGTCCAGAAATCATAGTTTGCTACAAGAGCAGGAGGAGGCAGAAAGGGCAGAAATGGTCATTAACATTTCTGTCCCTGCATTTGGAAATCAGGGGAATGATACCTTTCTGTGTGATGAAGATGAGGTGTTGCCAGCCTTCGTCGTTGCTAACAGAGTAGAGAAAGAATGAGTTCACTGATCAGTTTTGAGGTTTATTGACAGGATGTTCTGTAACTGTAATGGGCTTTTGCCAGCCCTCTGACTCAGTGGTGCATAATATCCTGATTACAGCGTCGGTGCCACGCAACATCAATAACGAACACGTGAAATGGATTAAAAAAACCTGGCCAACTGGCAGCTCTCAAAGTTGCAGCTGGCCGCGGCCAGTGGTCAATACTGAGTCGCTCTTGAGTAGTTGTGTCCTAGTGGTGGGAGGTCACCATAAGGAGCAATACCCAGCCAGTATTGTTCAGCATTTGCAGGGACCTTTAAAGATCATCTAGCTCCAACTCCCCCCACACACACTGCACCACTGCCTACCCCTTACTGAAATCTCTGGTTTTGGGAGGGGAGGGTGTTGGCCTAATTTCATGTTACCATTTCTATCTTCTGCTCCCACATTTTTTTTATCCCTACTGGTCCCTTTTACATTTGGTGTCAAACTCTCCACACAAGGCTTTTTAGATTTTTTTTTTTTTCCTTGTCCCAACTGGATCCCATTGTAACAAAGAAGCCTTTCCTAATACTCCTGCTGTTACCTAGTCTCCTAACAGCATGTAGTAATAGCACAGTTCAGTAGTCTCCTGAAGCTTGGAGACGTTCAGCTGTGTTTGTAGCATGTAGCTGATGTGGTGATACTGTCTAGTGTGCTATTATGACTGTAGCCTACAGCCTCTGCTTGCCTGTCTCTACATGCAGGTAGTGATGAAGCAGCCAAGAAAAGCTTTCTGAATGAGGGAGGAGTCACGGTACAGGCTGAAAATGTTAACCACACAATATAGCAGAGAGTCCCAGGTTTGAAAACAGAAGCTGAGGTTACAAGCTGAAAGGATGATAGTGAAGTGTGGAATTGTCTGCAATAGAATTTTTGGTTTTTGTTTTTCCTAATTTAACTCCATAATCCCTTATGTGAGCATATCTTCTCACAGCAGCCTTTCTGAAAAAGCAGTTCGAGATGAAGACAGATGAACTGCGGAGCAGCTGACATGAAGAAAGCCCCTCTTTATTCACATGTAAAAGTGTAGAATTGGGTCGATGAAACTCCGTCTGTCAGAAAGCGGAGTGTTGGCAGAGCTGTCACTATTACTGGATACAGGTCAAATTTAGGAAAGGGATTTTACTGAAGAAATAATTACCTCAGCTCTAATTAGAAGACTTCTTTTTTTTTTTTTTTTTTAAGTGTAGTTCCAGCATTACGATCTCATAGTGGTGAAAGGCAAAGCCCTTATTCCTAGAGGTTAGCTCTCTGTTATGGAATCACTGGTACTTTCTTCCTCTAACCTCAGGCTGATGATAAAAAGCCACTAAGCAAAGATCTTCCAGATAGAGCTTCTTGATATGACTTTTTACAAGGGCTTGTAGTAACAGGATGAGAGTTAATGTCTTCAAACTGGAAGAAGGTAGATTTAGATTAGCAACTAGGAAGAAGTTCTTCAGGCTGAGGGTGGTGAGATGCTGGCAGAGGTTGTGCAGAGAAGCTGTGAATGCTCCAACACTAGATGTGTTCAGGTTGAATGGGGCTTTGCACAACCTAGTGGGACCCCCATGGCGGGGGGGTTGGAATGAGATAATGTCTAAGGTTCCTTCCAACCCAAACTGTGCTCTGATTCGATGTTCCAGTTAACAGAATAGCCCAGGCTTGGTCTCCACTTTGTGTAAATAGTCCTCTGATGTGTCCAACACTTAATGGAAGGTGAAAGAGTCTAGTGGGTCACATCCTGCACGTGCAGGAAGAGATCACGGTGGAGATGAATCACTGTATCCTTATTTACATGGTTTACCTTGTTATTGGGTCCTTTAGGGCTGCTTGTGTCACATTTTGAGCCAACAGCAGGTGGGGAAGCACGTGCTGTAGGACCTGCTGTGCTGATCAACCTCAAGCTGCTCCAGGGAGGTGCTATCAAGACCTGGGGGAACCAGGATAAGCCCTGTGGTGGATCTAATTCTCCCCGTTCCACACTTCCTCTCGTTTCTTGAGATTACGCTTTGATGCCGCGAAGGTGTGCCTGTGGATATATAACACGCTTTGCATAAGCGGGTGTGGTGTCGTTTCCTCTGCCCGGCTTTGCTAATGCAAATTGACGATGTACGAAATCCTTATTCCAGTCCTCGAAGAATCTCATTAGAAAGGAAACTGGAAAAATACCTCCTTGAACAGAGAGCCCACGAGGCTGATGCAAGCCCAGAAATGGAGATACTGCAGTAGCCCTTTTTGAGTTTCCAGAGATGACCTGAGTAGTGCAGGATTATGCAAACCCAGGGACATTTAATTTGGCTGTTTCTAAGACAGGTAGAAGAAGGGTAATTAGTCCCATATTTCCCACTTTAGAAGAACAAATGAGTGAGTTTTTCCATTTCTGCGTTTGCCACTAGAGCACTGAGTAGCCCAGTGTCCAGCTCCATAAGCTGAATGGCCAGATAGACAGTTTATTCTAATCCAAAATCCTTTGGAGGAAGGAAAAAAAACCCAAACAAAACCCCCCCACAAAACACTACAAAGCAGTGGGGAAAATGGTTGTGCTCAGACCTTAAAGATAAATTGAATATGGAAATAAATCTTTTTAGAAGTTTTAACTTAAGAGCAGCTATTCAATACAGTTAGGATATGGGAAAGAGTAATCCAGAAGGTGAGACAAGAGTTACAAAGGTCTTTCCCTTTAGTTGAGCTCTAGGAAAGTGCTTATAGTCAACAAGAAGCTGCCAAGAATTAGTACTCAGCAACTTTCCCTCTTCTGAGAATTGCAGTAGATCCACTGATAGTAGAATTTATGCTTGAGCACGTAGGACTGACTTAAGGTTAGTGCTTATGAATATCTTAACAGTCCTGTCAAATTGTAAGGAGCACAAGGACTTTAAAAAATAATTAAGTGCATTTTCAAGTCTACTGCTCTTTTTTTTAAATATGTTAGGTTATTTTGTTATTTGGGGATTTCCCTCGGATGGATTTATGCTGTAGCACACTTTGTCGGCAGGCTGCAGATGCAATAAATGGCTGTTGCACGGAAAAACCCATCAGCTGGGTGCCACGGAGCCCACCTCACCTTTGGGGTCTTCCATTGATTGCCTAAAGTTCAGAAAGTAAGCTGAGGACTAAACTGAACCTGCCCTGACGACTGCTGAACCATGAAAATAATGAGCTGGCCGTTTATTTTAAAAAGAAATACTGAAGGTGCTCTTTCTCCTTCCCAACACGTGGAAGTTGGATCATAAAGGTTTGCTTTGCAGGGCACCTCAACACCAACGGTTTGAGCCTCAAAGTCTAGCTCTAAACCAGGAACTATTTTTGAGGTGGAGGCATAACACTAATGCTTCTCATCCTCCCAGGGAAACAGGTTTATTTTCTACATCAAAATCCAAATGTGCTTTTTGAGGGAGGTTATTCAGGACTTTAACACACTGTAAGTAAAGGAAATAAATTTTAGAGCTCTGGAAATCCATACTGTATATTTGATTCCTTCTAAGTGCCCTTTTAAAGCTTACTGGTCTTCTTCCAGCATATAGAAATGATTCTGGAGCAGGGAGACAAAGCCTGTTTCTGTACACGTCTCAGCAGGACAGGAGGACGGGACACGGTGTGTTCACCTACACGCTCATGTGGTGTAGAAAGAATTGACAACTCTGATTACAAAGTCAGGAGGCTAAAGCACCAGATTCTGTGGTATGAAGAAAACAATTCTGTTTTCCTTCTGTTTCTTTTGCCCCTTTCCAAGGTCTCCGAGGTGTGGGTTGGTGCCGATGATGGACGCATATATCACAGTGGGCACTGGAGCCCAGTCACCAGTAGAACTTCTAAGAGTTATTATGGAACAAATAATAAATGGTATGGATGAAGAAATATGGCCTGCTAAGAAGTGAGGGAAAAATACTGCTTCCTCTGCTGTGAAGTCCAAATTAAAAGAGCTTATGTGCTTTCTGCATTCCTCCCTATGGGTGTTGCGTATTCTCCCAGCCTTCACTAACCATTTCAGAGCAGGACAGCTGACCTTCAAAAGTAAATACGATTAAAGCTGAACAAATCAGGTAATTACAATAAAAACATGACTTGACAAGCAGCCTCTGGACAGAATTACAGTTCTATACACAGCCTTCACATTCAATTAGGATGATTTGAAATGGTAAAAATATTTATTTTACTTTTGCTTTATATTTGTGGGACACTCCATTTCTAAGCTATGTAAGAGTTCTTTAGATAAGAAAAAATATTTCAACTTAGATACTGAGTGTCTGCATCCGTCACTGGAAAGGTCATTAGCAAGGTGTTGCCAGAGGTATTTGGACCCTCTTTTTCATTCAGGTCCCCCAAGACACAGGACTCTTCTCCTTAATGTGGCCCTCTTCCTTCTCCTCCTCTCTTTCCTCAACCTGGTGGCAGCTCGTAACTGGCACAGCTTCAGAGAGCAGAGAGCAGAGAGGCCTGTCTCCGGCTTCTCCCTTCTCCTTTTCTTATTTGTTTAGGTAGCAGCCTCCCACCTCTGAGCGAACACACAATGTGCACGGTGAGGACCAGAGATGGCAAAACATTAAGTCCAGAAAAAGAGTAGGACACCAGACTAATGCTGGAAGCACTGCTGTAGTATAATCATAATTGGCATTAACACTTTGAGTCGAGACACTTCGCTGTCACCTGTCCTTACTGGTCCCAAACCAAGGACAAGTTGCACGGTCCAGACAAAAATGCTGAGCAGAACAGGTGATCCACAATGACATATTACAGCTTTTAAAGATCAGGCCTGTGATATTCCCCATTATGATAAAAGTCAGTGGTGTTTAACCCTCTGCGTGTCCCTTTGCTTTGAACTTCTCTCCCCCTGTTGGCAATGTGTGATGTGTCACTCTGCAGAAGAAAACTGAAACATGCAACTAAGTCAGAGGAGAAAATCTGCTGAAAACCCTGGAGGATCTTGCCCTAGGCAGTGTGTGCAGTAGCACATGTGGTGACGTTGCCCAGGGACAGGTCCTGGCTCTAGCAGGAGCAGACTGGTAGGGGATGAAGCAGAGGAGGAAGTCCTTTCCCCACCAAGTGCACTGTGATCCCATTGCCCCAGGGCTCAGAGCAGAGTGGTACTTAATGGTCCCATGGTAATGTTACCTTCTAGTGAAATGCTCGTGTGGAAACACCCTTACTGTGGAGACAGAGAACTGAAATCCAGAATGTGCCACAGAAAACATGCAGGTCAACCCTGAAACACAAGGTCAGAGAAGGGAACCGGCACTCCCTGGATCTGCAGACCATGCTGGGTTCAGGAGCTGAGTCTGGAAATAGGTTCAGGAGTGCATGGATCAGGACTGAAGGCAGAACGGCCAGACCCCTCCTCAGATGCCGGTCACTGAGGAAGGGGTTTAACCCTGGTGCCCCCTCAGCTTTACCCTGAACAGGCCCTACATGGGCTGGGATCCCTCGCTGCTCAGTTTGGGGTCCCCTGTCCTGGCCGCTTCTCCCCACAGATGCCACCTCTTTATGTACCTCCCTCATGGTTCACAAGATTGAGCAGTGACCTTGGTTTCTGTAGGAGCAAGGATAAGCGAGAGCCTTTCTGCACATGCCAATTCTTGGTAGTAAGTAAAACCATCAAGCGTTACCGCTGCTAGAAGGAAAAATCTGCTGTTAACTACAGAAAGTGCAGTTACTTACAAGAGACTTAACTGAAAAGTAAAATCACTGAACAGAATCAGCTCTGTTCCAGCTCAAACCAGAACACTCTGCTCCCAGCAGGAGCTCAGGTGCTGCTGGCCTGAGCATCTCTGCACAGTGTAAAAACATCTAGTCACAAACCAGAACCCCACCGTGCAAAGCACTTGACAAACACAGCGCAGAAAGATACCTTGCCCCAAGGAGTTTGCTATCTAAATAAAATGGAACTAGTGTAGAGCGCACATTGCTCAGCGTATAAAGCAGCACTTGTCACTTTTCCTGCCAGCAATGTGCCAGGAGTCGAGCTATTAAATTGAGTCAGCAGATGGGCCAGGTAGTCCCATGGCTTTTGCAGAGTGCCACGCAGCTACCAGGGCTTTTCATCATGCACCCGACTCCATCCAAAATCCATAGTTACATCCTGAAGAGTGACGGAGTATCTGCAAGCTCAGTGAGTTATGTGCCCCTCGTTAATATACCCTTGGTTTTCAGGGAGCTCCCATCTTTTGAGAGGGTGAGGATTACTCGAGGTTTTAATAAATGAACCTCTGCGAAGGAACATGTTGCCTTCCTCCTCCTAAAAAAGAGGCTATTTATATCAATAATCCCATTGCGGGTGTTACTCCAAGCCTCAGAACAGAACAGTGACAAGTTAACCAACCACTTTTGTAATAACATTTACTGCCCTTTATGAAGTTAACAAATCTATTTTTCAAATTTCAGTCATTTAAAATACAAAGGGAAAAGCCATTTTTTCATATGATAAAATGTAGCTGCTGCTGGAATCAAAGAGTCAACCACATTTTTTTCATTAATTTGATTATTCTGAAATGATTGATAAGATTAATTAAAATTGGCTTGATTCAGGGATCTTCAGAGGACCCATCTACACCACTCCTGCAATTTCCACTTGAATAAAAATGGAACAGCATCTATAGGGAGACAGATATACCCAGCATGCCTCTTTTCCTCTCTAACTGTATGATAGTTATTATGACTATCATTCTCCTTGTGAAGCTTCAGTCCATCCAGAATATTTTGAGATTTTTTTTTTTTTTAATAGGGTGTATAAGGAAAAAACCCAAACATGTGGGAGAAGGAAAGAATAAAATGATACAAAAAGAAAGGAAAGAAACTAAAAAAAAAGAGAAAAAAGAGAGTGTGTGAAAGAGGAAGGGTGGAAAAGGAAGGAAGGAAAACTAAGTGTAATTTCAACCAGTTTTCAAAAGCTCAGCTAGTCTGCGTGGAACCTTTTGGGGAACAGGTAACTGCACCTCTTTGAACATGACTTAAAGACTTCCTTTAAAGCTGTGACTAAGCAGTCGGTCTTCACCCCTTTCCTTGTCCCTTTCCTGGGCCGTGATCTAGAGCTAAGTGTGCCTAATAAACCAGTATTATTTGCATGACTAAAATGAAGCTTGTATTACCAGAACAAGGCTAAAGTCTTCAATGTTATTCACATAAAATGTTGTGCTTAGGGAGGGCTTAACCCACTCTCTGAGGCCACAGAGAATCTTCTTGAGTGCATCTAGGAAAATGTGTTAGCAGGCATTTATTTTCCCCTTCTGTGACATTTGCTGACTACTCTCCAGTGTAACTATCCTGCTTCTCTAAATAAAACAACCCACAAAAGGGCACAGGCAACAGAGCTCCCACCACTACCTTCCCTCAGAGGATTTTCCCCGAAATATGTGGTCCTCAAGATGATTCTTTTGTAACATCTCAGTAAAATCAGACTATTAAGACAAATTTCAGCCATCATCAGGAAAATATAATCAAATAAATAAACACATTGCTATTCCCTATCACTGTTGTGATAGGTGAGGCCATAATCCAGCCAAATTTTAGGCATGTGCCTATAATTTAAAAATAAAATGTAAAATTCACTTGACTGCTATTCAGTAAATGGGCTTCAGTGGGCTTTGGTATCGAACACACATGGAGGTGTTTTACTAAATTGGCTCCCATAAGTGAACTATACATTTAATAGGAATCACAGGGAAAAAAGAAACTCTGTTTTAGGGAAGTAAAAAGAAACACACTTCCACTTCAGGTGGCTGAAGTAGCGCTGCTGATGAAATAAAACAGCCCTTGGTCTATTGGACGGGGGTAGTGCCAGTCATTAAACGTTACAAGGCAGTGGAAACCTGTTCCTCGTCCAAAGTCAATGGGAAGTCTTGCCATTGGCTTTACTAGGCCCAGAATTTTTCTCAATGCCTTCCTCAGCCATTCAAGTGCTCAAGAGTAACGCACGTGCACAACAGATGGACTTTATGCACAGCGTTACAGTTTAGTCGGAGTGCACATTAAATTTCTCTTTACAGTACTGGGCAAGGATTTCCATATCTGCACGAGTCTACTTTTTGTAAGCTCACATGCAATGTAGGCCAACATTTGCATGTGAAAAGTCATCAAAAATGAGGAGGAAAAGTGCCTACCTCAGTCATTTTGAAATAACTCAGGCCATTAATTGGTAACCTTTGTTTCTCCTACTTACACAGCCATAAATTAGTTTTATGGATTAAGTATATTTGAACTTTTAAAAATGCTTTTATAGCTTAGAAAGCAAAACACTGTATTTGCAATCACACTTCAAAAACCAGTGGAGGAAAGGTGTGTGCGGTGGGGAACTGATTAGGACTCTAATTTCTTGCATCTTGATTGCAAATTGTTACTGGAACAAATAAAATAAAAATCAGTCTGGTTAGTAGTTGCAGCACCAGCTCAAAGGTTCATGGAAGAAAACACTGGGATTAGTAAAATCAGTTTTCACAACAGAAGAATGCAGCGTGTCATCTGTTTACGAGGGAAAGCTTGAAGAAAGCGAGAGCCATCAGCCAGCTGCTTGGCACATACCAGGTAAAACAACACAGGAAACCTCTGGTGTCATGGTAAAACTGTAACTTCCTCAAGTGTGACTTACTTGTGATTTCATTACCACTTTGATGGCCTTACTTACTAAGTGGTCATTTAAGCACTGGAGTGACTGCAGATTTCTGCCACTTAGAAGGACTGGTGTGGTGTTAACTGCTGCAAAACTCACCTGAGGCGCTTAGGACTTAGAACCAGAAGGTCTAGCCCAACTTGAGAACGTCATACTGGTGGGGATGAACTTGTATGCTGCATGGCTGAGGTTTTCCAGGAGCAGATTGTGGTTTTAAAGGCCTGGACTTCTGGTTTCCAGAAGTGATGAGCTGGACTCTCAGGCAGGAGTTGCTCAGCACTTAAAACGGTTTCATGCGGTACAATTCACTCTTGTGCCACAGAGCTCCGCTGGCTTTGGAACATCTCTGAATGTCCTAGTCATTCACACAGTACTGGGATGAGGTAAAATGGTACCACAGTAGCCAGGCAACAGCTGTAGACATCAATGTTGCTACTAGTGCTTGTTACAGAAGTCCTCTAGAGGAAGCTCTCACCACCGCTGAAGAAAAGCATTCCTGAACTCCCTACCCCTTACCCAAATCACACGATTGAAAACCAGCCGGCCAACAAACCCCAGAGTTCCCTTTGCTTGCCTTGCACTTTACATGCATCTGTTCCCATTTCCAACTTGTCTTCACCACGATAAGGAAATGTGTTAAAAGAATAAACCATGAAGCCGTGAATGTTTTGCATAATCGCGTGACTCCAGGAGATGGAGCTTTAACAATACGATTTCTGGATGCATCTTTAGCAAGTTCTGCCTCTCATTACCCTTGGTTTGAAACAGGCAGTAGCTTTATTCCTGGACTCTTTTCTACCAGGGGTGGCCAAAGATACATATTTTTACCACTACGAAGAGTTAGAGAGCTTCCCAGAGCGAGCAGCACCATGTGGTAAGAACTGAAGGTATTTCTCCAGCCATAACTGCCTTGAAGAGCAGTTTCACAGGCATATTTTTCCCTCCCCAGCATGGATCCCCTGCCCTGAGTTAAAGCTTAAGAAATTGCAGAGGATATCTAAATACCTACTTCTGCTCCCTGTGGGAGAGAAATCAGATGGAGAAACTCCTTGGTGGTATCAGCATTGGGGAAACAAGGGGCCTAATAACTGTCTCTTGGCAAATGCTTTCAAGTCTCTGGTGGTGGGTCTCACCATGCTGGACAAAGATGCTCTTCTGCTTCTCTTGGCCAGAACATTTATCAGTATTCATTCAATGTGGGCTCTTTGGTCCCAGTCCTTTGGCACATACCAGGTACAGTGAGGAAGTGGGATCAGTGCTGCTCCCTCACTGCAACCCAGTTGCTTAAGCTTATTGTTCTTCACCAGCTTTGTGAAGCTGTGGTTTATAGCTCACCTCCTCGTAGCTACTGTGAAGCATGTAACACAACAGATTCTCAAACAACTTTGATTCTATTAGCCCATACTTTAAGAGAAAAGCGAAATGGAGCCAAAGGAGCTGCTGAAAGGAGCATATGCACTCACTCACCTGACTTTTTTCCCTGTTCTTGAGCGTTCACCTGAATCTTTAAAGACTTTCAGGATTTTGCCTTTTCCCTTGCCTATAGACTCGTACGGATTTCTCTTCGCCACCTGGCATCCCACCTTAGTCCTGCAGCCACTGAGCTGAGCATTTCTTCTTCTCAGTAAATGAGATGACAGGAGACCTGTTCCTTCATAATCACCAGATTTCTTTGTCAGATCATCAGTTATTTAGTTACCAGCTCAGGAGGGCAAGTGATTTTTCTGGGCGGCAGCCAATTCCTCACCTACAAGTAAAGAGATGATAATCAAGGCTCAACAACTCTCTTTTGTTATCTCTGTCCTCATCGTGTAGAATTCCAGTCCAAGGAGGAGGTAAGGAGGATAGATTTCCCAACCCCTGCCTAATGGAGAGTTTGTTTAAAAAAAAAAATTAAAGAACTCTGTATTTCTCAAATATGGATGCAAAAGCACACTGCCTCGAAAAGGAATGGGCATCTGAACAGTGAGGGGTTCTCCCAGCTGTTGTAGAGATCCTACTCATACACCTCTCAATTATTTTGTGCAGATCAACCTTTGTACCCAGTTGGACATGTTCGCATCTTGATGCAGCGTATGGCTGGTGGAGCTTTTCATCGGTCAAACGGAATCAATCCATCAGTCAGATCTTGGTGCACGACTAGCAAGTGTAATCTATCCTTAGTCTTTCATTCCTCCCTGTCTTCAAAGTTACTCACTGCTACAGACCAATTAATCCAGAGGCTGACAGTGGTACCTCTTGCTTTGATTTCTTTATGACAGAATATCCAAAAGTATTCCTTGGCTTGTTCTAGCACTTACTTTCCTTTGCCTTAGTGGTTCATCAGCAAACATGCGTGCTATTGCTCATTAATATGTTTGAAATTCTATCCTGGCCCACAGCACTAAAAAAAAATAATAAAGAAAGACAGAAAGAAAAGAAAGAATCTCAGAAGCCCTTGACTGCAGTAGCTATTAATCAGCCTTTGCATTTGTCCTAATTCAAAGCATTTGTTTCACAGCATATTTTCTCCATACCACCGTATGCTGATCAATGTAGGTTTCAGAATTCATGTTTATTTTATTTTACAGCACATCAGTTTGGGAAGTTAGACAAAAAAAAGCTAATAATAAAAAAAAAAGGCAAAAAAAGAGAAAAGGCTGTTTATTTGTCTCATGCTGGGGAATTTCAGACTCCAGCAGGGTTCAATGGAGTGTGTGTCACCATCACAGAGCGAGCTAGGGAGGCACACTGAGTGGGAGCTGGTGATGAGAGAGAAGGGGCAGAAGAAGCCTGAGCTTGGCAGCTGAGAAGACACAAAGGAAAACAAACAATCGTCTCTGCCGAGCAGCCTCTTTCATGCTGTACAATGGATGTGTGTTATTATTGGCCCACACTGTCCATTCTGCTGCATAAAGGGACGCAGCAAAGCTCAACCCTTGCCATGCACAGAAGGTGTCAGCTCTGCTCTGTGGCCTCTGAAGACCTCAGGGAGGATACTGAGACTGTCTCTAAACTGGGAGACTGCCAGGGATATGGGGAGGACCAGCATAATACGTTGTTCTCATCTGGCTCTGTAGTAATTCCCCGAGAAAAATGAATAAAAGAACCTGTTACGGAGATACGGACAGCCCAGGGCTCCCGACGTGCCAAGGGTGGGTCTAGGCAGCCTCTTTCCAAAATTTTGCAACCGGAGTAGAGGGAAATTTGAGACGTTTTCTGTGCCTCAGATCTCTCCTGCGCACATTGACTCTCTGGATAAAGACTAAATCATCACTATGAGCGTTGACTTACCTGTTCCTCTTTCAAAATACACCTCCACAAGAACAACTTTTACCTCTGCAATGAACTGAGTTTATTTGAATTGGCAGGTATTTTTAAAGTATGCAGCCATACTGTCACATCCTGCAGGGTCTGCTAACTCCAGCCCTCGTTGTACAATAATACTGTGGCGTTCCTGCCAAAGGAGAGTGTATTTTAAAGGAAGAAGTATCTCCCTATTGCCAGGAAAGTGCAACTGTGAGAGAAATACAACTTGGCTGCAGCCGAGGTGGCTCTGCCTATTCTTTAAATGAGATACTTGAAGAAGACAGAGGAAAAAAACCCCCTCAGAACTTTATTTGAATAAAAACTAGAAGCTCTCTTAAAAACGGATATGCTAAATAGGTAACAGATTAAAATAAAAAAAAAAAGTTTAAATCCAGCTCTGGTCTTGCCCACTCTCTCCTTGGAGTTTCTATGTTTGTGTTGCAGCGACTCCCAGCTTCTCCAAAGTAAAAAGCGACAGGACAAGAAGAAACTGCCTCCAGTTGCACCAGGGAGATTTAGGGTGGATAGGAGAAAAAAATTTCTCCCCTGAAAGGGTTTTCCAACCCTGTCCCAGGCTGCCCAAGGCAGGGGTGGAGTCCCCATGCTCCCTGGAGGGGTTTCAAAGCTGTGGAGCTGTGGTGCCGAGGGACGTGGGTTAGTGAGGACCTGGCAGTGCTGGGGGAACAGTTGGACTTGATGATCTTAAAGGTCTCTTCCACCCAGAATGGCTCTATGATTCTGTGACTCCCCATCCTGTAGCTAACTGTGCCCCATCTCCTGGGAAAGCCTTCCCATCACCTCAGAAGCAGCCGGGTCCCATCTGCCCCATGGATCGCCCACTGAGTGGGGCTTTGAGTGGGCTCAGCAGCTTGCTCTGGAAAGGAGCCACTTCCCTCAACCACCCAGAGCCCATCTGATCTATTCTTACAAGAACGTATGATAACTTAGTACAGATAAATCAAAATGATTCTTCTCTTCACAGCGACATGATATTGCCAGCTTTCTGAACAGTGCTTTCACCTCACCTTGGCTATGCAACATTTTTATGACTTAAACAGCGGGAGATGTGCCTTATTTGACTGATTTCTCCTCCTTCCCTCCTGCAGGAGCACTCAAGGACAGAGAACTTATCAGAGGCTGGGACAAAACAGTCTTATCTGTAGCACATCACTGCTTAGAGCAAATATTGGTTTTAGCTTCTGATTCCCTTTTTCCCTAAGGTAAATTTAACTCTCATGTAGTTTAGATGTTCAGTTTGCCTTTCCATTTTTTCCTTCCCTAAAGGTACCCAGAAGCAAAGAATAATGTTGTGTCCCTGCTCCCTTTTGGGGTGGAAAGATTGCTGTGTTTTTATCCAAGAAAAGGAATGAAAAACTGGGTTTTTTTGTTTGTTCAGGGGTTGGGGGTTTTTGGTAGGATTTGTGATTTCTCTCTGTTGTGCTGAGTCTCAAACCCTGTTTGAGGACAACTTGAAGGGATAGCAGAATGAGGAAAACCTGAACATCCTCAGGCTCAAGGTGCACTTATGTTGTGACTGTTGTCTTTAACCTTGCTGCTGCTTTTTCCCCCATACAGAACCATCCATCTGGAGTCTGAACACAGCTCGCACAACTACTTAAACAGCTGGTTCACTGATATTTTCATCTTGAAGATTCCCCATGTCGCTTGCTAGAGAAAGAGGAGTTTTATGCCTCTGTATCTGTTCTCATTATGTTACAATGCCAGTAAGCCACGCTTCAGAAAAGTCAACCAAATAGGATATGAGGCCCTGATCTCTCACATGTACAGTGAAAAAACAAACAAACCCCCTTCCCCCCAAAAAACCCAAAAAACCCAAAAAACCCCACAAAAAAACCCCAAACAAACAAAAAAATGCAGAGAGAAAGGGAAGGGAGGTTGTGAATGGGAAAAGAAAGGGAAAGGAAAAAGGAAAATTTATTTGAGCTTGTGTTTCCCCATGATAAAGATGTAAAATTTGAGGCAGGAGTTGTTTGGGGTTTTTTTTAAAGAAAACTTCTGGGCCAAAGAAAAAAGGGAGAGGAAGGGGAAGGGAGTTCTGCATTTGGTTTATTTTTCTGTTCATCTTCAGGATGTTACTTGGTGTATAGGTGCAACATATTTACCTACATCCAAAATTAATCCATGACCCTATTAAGGCTCATAACTTCTTGCACAGAATATTTTTCCCCGTAGCAGCAGATCACACAGCACTGCAAAGTTTGGTAAACATGTCTCTTACCAACAAAGACTCCCTTTTCCATAACTAAAGTAGCAAATGTAATCCAGACGTCCTAATTCTCCAGACCAGTGTGTGTACCTCTAGACCATGAACCACAGCAAAAATCAGTGAACTATGTGATGTAATATGGCAGTGGGACTGTCTTACAGCTTGTCCTTGACAGATGTTTCTATTGACAGCAAACAGCCCAAAAGACAAAGCCTGCACCATGGAAATTCCACAAAATCACTTAAAAAACCAGAGGAACAATCTTCAGGGCTCCAAACCTTCCAAATTAAGGAATTAAAATCCCTATAAAATGTCTAACCCCGGAGGCTTTTTACTGTAGAATTATCACCGGTTAATATATAGATTATTTAATTAATCCAGTAGGTTTTAAGTTGTCTGCTCTTTTATTTTCCTTCTGTGCCTCACTTTGGTGATTTGAGCCCCCTGGCACCTTCAGAAATTGCTGAGGGGTGTCTGGTAGGAGGGATCAGAAGTTCAGAGGCACAGGTGGATGTGGTACAAGGGACCCCATCTCAATGTCTCAGTCCCATCTCCACTCAACACTTACCCCTTGGATGCAGCCCTCAGTTCAAAGGTACACCCAAAGTGGCACCCCAATGGTACAGTCTTGCCAGCTTCGCTTTTAATGAGATCAGGGTTTCTCTAGGCTCTGGAGTCTGTGATTCAAATGCTCTCCTCACTGTTCAGTTAATGGGATCAGAGTAGCTTCATCTGTAATGTGCGGGTTGTCTCCTGGGTAATCTGCCTCAAGGAGATGGATTGAGGAGCTTACACCTTTAAATATGATGCAGTCAAGGAGAATTATAATTATTGCATGTATTAACACTGTGTACAAGGCCCAAATTACATGGCACAGAAAATATGAAATAAAATGGAGTATTGCAATAGCCAATAGTCAGGAAAAAAAAACCCCAACCAAACCACAAACCACACTGATAGAGCATTTCCTGCGCTGTTGGAAAACTTTGCTGTGGAGAAAAAAACAGAGGATACATTCTCCCTGAAACTACTGGAAGTCCTCTAGAGCCGTGAGGCAGATCACCATGCTTAGCTCATATGTGGACTCCATCAGCCTTATCCTGTCATTTCTTCTTCCTCAGGATCAGGTTTTTTCCTTACTTTGAGCTCAGAGAACAACTTTTGCCTCTTTTGCCAGCCAGCCTGGTTCCTTCATCTACACACACCATTTAGTAAAAATGCTCATTTTCTCAGGGGAATTGGTTCCAAAAGGTATCCACTTGTTCTCTGCACTGGTAAAGAGGAGGTTGAGGGGATTTTGGGAAGAGTTAATATCTTTGAAGTTGACTATAGGATCTGGGTGCCCAGTTTACTTTTCTACTACTGGGAATTATGCATATAAATCCCTGAGCTTTTGAAAATCATAGCCTAAAGGCTTGACCTGTCAGCCTTAGCCTAAAGGAACATAGGTGTCCTCAGTTGCAGATACAGCTGTTGACATTTAGCTATCAAACTGCTTGATTTGCATGTACAAAGATTGTTTTAACCTCCAAATATTATATCTCCTGGTGTTGCCCAAACTGGATACTGAGCGCGAAACTGCAAGCACAAGATTAGGCTCTAATTCCTTAAAGAATCCTTTGCCTACATAGACAAGTTCAAGTCAAAGGCACTGGAAGCTGAAGAGAAATATATTTTGAAATTTAGTTGTAAGTTTTATTCTATTTATAGCTCTATTTATCTGGCCCAATAAATGCTGTTACCTGACATTTTAAGTCTAAGAGAAGTGAGCACTGATTTTAACTGTTTCCATATTTGCTTCTTTCACCATTAGGATGTCTAAATTCAGCGCCACATAAGAGACTGAGTCCTCATCAAAGAGATTTTCTCCCCATTATGTGCCGTTTAAAAGTCATTGTCATTTCCACAGTAACAAAAACTCCCACTGTCCATACATTTTTCTAACTAATTCATTCTTCTGAGTTAAAACTGTAGTAACTGAAACTTGTATTTCTCTGCTTCAGGAATCTGCTCCAATACAATACAATAATAAGCACATGAAATTACCTAAAACCTCCCTGGTTATCGTAATTTCAGGTGTTTTACTGAGGATCACAAAGAAGCACAGTAGAGACCAGCTTCAGAAAAGACTCATGTCTGTAGTGAACCTGAGCGTGCTGGGCAGTGTCAGTAACATCAAGGGGACACGAGTAGAATGCGTGGATGAAAGTCTGAGCAGTAATGCATCTGGTTTTGAAAGGGATATCCTCTACGTTTGGGAAAGGAGAGAACAAGGTCTCACAACTGCAGCTTCCAGATGCAGCCTCGTGCGAAGTTCGAAAAGCCCACGGGAGGTTGAATGCTGAGCTGAAGAACTTGAGATGGAAGTAATTAGGTAGCAGACAATAAGCGAGATACAAAAAAGAGTGGAATAGGAGCTTTTAAGAAAGTTAAATGACTGCTCAAACCTCTCCTCCCCTTACCATTCCTGACCTCCCTTAAGTTAAGGCAGGCACGATGAAAGATCTACACACTTTCTTCTTCTAATAATTTCCTCAGTAATCAAGGAGCGGAAGTTGTTAAGTGTAGTATGATCGGTTGGAAGAGATTTGCTCCAGCATTTAGTTCTCGTGCCAAGAACATAAAACTGTCTAATAGGAAGTCCTCCACATACGAGCAGGGAACAGAGCTGAAGTGGCAATCAGCAGCTGATTGAGGCTATCTGACCACACCAACCAGCTGTCCAAGCAGGAATTTCAGCAAGGGGTTGCTGAGTTGTTTTAGATGAGGCCACACACCAGATTCTTTGGGCTCTGATATCACCCCTGTTATTAGGGCAGAACCCTGTTCAAGGACCACAGCACAAGTAGGTTTGGAGGTAGAAAAAGGCAACAAAGAGAATTCAGTGTTCAAAAAAAAAAAAAAAAAACAAGTAAGAAAGAAATGAAGTTTTGGCGAGACCTGCACACTAGGAAATGGAATGGGAGAGAACTTGGTGGGATAGAAAACTGGCAAAATGGGATCTTTGCCGCTCATTCTACCATCTTCTTCTACCTCCCACCAGGAGTAAGGAGCATTTGGGTGGATAAGTGGATCCTTTGGCTTGGTTTCATGCCAGCAATGAGAACATTTGTGAAGCAAAGCCAAGCATGCTGGCAAACATCCATTGATCATCCTTTCCTTCATTAAAGCCCTCTCACCTTGTGAGAATAAATTGATTACTCTGCCATAGGACACGCTTCCTCCAGCACTTCAAAGCCTGCAGAGGTGGAAGCTGGATTTGGGCCATAGTGCCTGGAGCCTTCAAGAGTTAATTAAACATAATAGTAACCTATATATTTACAGGTCCCTTTTTGATGACAGCAACAGAATAGAGGTTAACCCCACTTTTCAGGTTCTCCCTCAGGATTTGTTTGAACTTTGCTCTCTTTCCACCTCTACATCAGGCAGGGATGGAAAGATTGAGTGATTTGCCGAAGGTTACACAGGAAAACTGTGGCAAGGTACAGTTTTATTATTCCATCCTTTTTTTTTTTTTTTCCCTTACAAATTCCCTGCCACCCTCCCTTTTCTCTGATGAATCACGAGAATACCAATGCAGAAAATAAGTATAAATGACATGTAGGCGCTGGCTGAAATTCTGCAAAGCACCTTACTGCCGCTGAGGTGGCAAAGAACGAGGAGCAGAAATCTTTCAGATTTACCAGTCCTAATGCAAACAGCATTTATTTAAGCTTCCACATAAAGATCAACTAAGCAGCTTTAAAAACATCACTAAAACCTTCAAGCTGCATAACACTGATGAAAAATTGACTTGGAATTGACACGCTGCACTGTGCTTACTAGCCCTGACAAGGTGGATAAAAATAGCAGGGAAACAATGGTGACGTCAATCAAAGACCGAGCCAGCCAAAGAATTTTGCAAATACTCCCACGTGGAATGAGTCAGAGATGGAGTGAAGAGTTTGAGAAACCCAAAGCAAGCAAAATCTCTTTACAAGAAGTTTCACTGGGTGTTCAGAAGCCTTGGACAAGTTGAATTTCAATCAACAGAAGAAAAGGTTTTAAAAAGAGGTGGGGGGAAAAGGGTCTTGAAGGAGTTTCAATCCGTTGGCATGGTGACAGGTCCTCTATGATTATTTTTTTCCCCACCAAATTAAAATGCTAGATGTGATAAATAAAACCAGATCTTTAGGCAGTATAAATTACCCGGCTGAAGGAACCTGAGAGAATCCTGATCCCCACGTCTCCATGTGAGGACAAGATCAGCACCCTGCGGGACAGATCTAGCACAGAATGCTGAATGACAGGATGCTGTCAACAAGGCAAGTTCAGCAGCTCTCCAACAGAGCATGGCATGCTATTATACGGGTACTTTAGGATAGGAAATAGTGGCGTGTTACAGCCAACTGGAAATTTGGAGGGAATTATGAGAAGTAGACAGTCAAAGTTATTCAAAGATTTTTCCAGAAACAGCAGAATAAAATTTAAAAGCCCCACACATAAGCGTCATACCTCTCAAAATGTGTCGAGCGACCAAAGTGCCCTAAGGTTTATAGAAGACAGTGGGGTTTAGGTGTAGTATTTTGAGATCTCATACCCACACCAAAGCCAAGGCCTTTAATGTTTCTGTTTACTTCACAGAAATATCAAATAAGCAAGTTTTGCAAAATCTCTAGTTCTGAAATTCAGCCGGCTGTCTTTCGCAACATCCAGAGACCGAGTCCCTTATAAAAACACTCAGCTTCTTGCCGACGCAAGTAAAGATCTCGAGGATTAAAAACTTCAGGAGTAATGGTTTGTTTTGAAGTTCACAGAACCTCACTCACAAGCTGGATCATCTCAATCCATGGGGCACAGAGACCCTGCAATTGCCTCCTCAATAAGGAAGGGAGATGTTTTTCTAACTTCATTAGGCCTGGGACCGAGTTCCTCAGCAACATCTTGCAAATGGCTCTTATTTTTTTTGCCCCCAGCAGGGCAGGTGTGCAAATATGGTGTAACACACAGAGCTCCAAACGCCAGCTCATGTCAAAATAAGCACCTTTCCCAAGGTGAGGAAAGAGGTTTCTTTCACAAAGCTTTTACCCACTCGTTGATTCCTCCCTCCCTCCCCCCCGAGTCAGGTCATTTCCCCACAGACACTTACTTCAGCAGCTGGTTTTGCAGCGTTTGAAGTTTACACAATTCACTCAAGTGTCCTGAAGAAAATTCCCCCGTAATAAGCGATCTCTTTTCCATTTCAGATTTAATGCTTCCTCATAAGGAACTCCCAGGCTTTTTCTGCAATTTTCTCCTTTGCTCCAAACAGCAAAAGTGACAGACATGTGAGAACTGTGAAACACTCTGGGCTGAAATCCAAAGTGCCTGAGAAGTTTACACCCATCGATAAATGGTCTTTCAGCAGAAGGTCCTCTGCTCTCCTACCAAACCTGCATCTCAGTGACCACTTGCAGGTTTGGGTCAGAAGCTGGTAAACTGAAGACCTGTTGAGGGGACAGCTAGGAGAAATTTTCTCTTCTTCTTTTTTTTTTTCTGCTAGACCTTCTTCATCTTTTTCCTACACTACTTTGATGTTTCAGTCTTTTGCAACTGCTGAGTAAGGAAGATGAAAAGCTGTTATTGTTTTATTAAAAATTCAGTGCTCATTGCCACTCCTTTCCTGTTTTTTTTTGTTTTTTTTTTTTTTTAACTGAAAAGTCAGCCAAAACTAAGATACTATCTGTGGGTAGGAAGCATCTCAACTGCCAATGCCATGGTCTCCAATGGTTACATGGAAAACCCAAATATTCTGGGATACACACACTCTCATAATTAGCCCTTTTAAAGACAGCAAGTACTCGCTTGCAGTGGAAGACCCATCCTAATATTATGTATGTAATCATACGCCATATTCTTGAGGCTACTTTATATCACAGAACAATGAGAATTGTAAATTAAGGCTGCTAAAGTACCAATATTTCCCTTTTAACTTCGAGAATGAATGTAAGCAATGTTTAATTTTCTTTATGCTAAGGTTTGGCCCTATGAAATGATTCTATCCTTCCTCTGCCAAAATCATAAGCCACCAGGAAAGCACAACTGCTATTACGTGATCATTTTGGAAGAGGAGTTCAGTACCAAACCATAGTTTAAGGAGAAGTATACAGGCATTGTTAACCACTCATACCAGAATACCTCTGCCGTTTATTGTCACGGGCTTTTGGCCGAGCTGAAGGCTTTGGTTAAAGGTCAGGAGCTTCATTTTGGCCTAGGGATGACCTCTGAAGGAGGCAGCAATCTCACAGCAGAAAAAAGACTTTCTCCAGTGCTGATGTAAATATGGTAAGACTGTGACGTGTCAACATAATGCTGTGGTGGAGATGCTCGTGGAATGCATCTGCCTCTACTTAATAAAGTGAGGTGGTACAGGACAGAGCTTTTGCTGGGGGGAAGTGTCTGTGTAGGTCTTCGTGGGAAAAGTCTGGCTGTTTATCTCACTAGGGAAGACTGAGATATTACTTTATCCCCTAAGACTGATACCGTCATGTCAGTGGTGACTGTTTAGGCTTGCTGGGTGAAATCTAACCAACAATAAGCATAGTGTTCAAATAAAAATAACTGCACGCGTTTTAGGCTATAAAATACAAGGCTACAGGCTAAATCTGACCAGTTTCTTCTGACAAATCAAAAGTTTACTATTCAGAAAAGCAAACTGGGTTGTTAACTGTCAGCAGGATCAGGCCCTTGGGTACTGCAAAGCAAATGTCTACGTATAATCTGACTAATGTATGTATTTTGTAAGCAATTGCTATCGTTTGTCCTCTGACAGGACTTTCCAAAGCATTACAGAGAAATGAAGAATACTTTTAATTTGTACTGTATTAAATTATACTTGTATTAATTATTAAATAAAGATTATTACTAAAAGTTAATGAAACTATCATTATTATATCTGCCACAAATAAAAAATCTACCTATTGTATTATAGAGACGATGCCATCCATTAATTAGTTTATAGACCCTGAAACCTAAGGGAGTCTCAAAAATTTCCCAGATTTCCCTAAATCCATCTTGCTAGAATATAAATGAGATTTCTGATGCAGTCAAAAGACATGTGCTGTGTGTTTGACTGAATTCTTCTCCCTTTACTACGCTCATGTCATCTCTCCCTCTTTCCAATCACTGCATGCTTAAAATTAATCGGAATAAATTACTAGTTTGCATCATATACATCTTGGAGACTAGCCCTTGAAAATTCTCAAGGCTTGAGAATTTGCCTGATTTTTACATTTTGGAGGCTAGAAGCAAACTGACGTTAAGCTCTAGTGTTGCTTCTCAGCCTGGCATAAAGTGAAGTTTGTCCAGTTTTACAGGTGCAGAGGAAATACACGAGTAAAATTATTCTGGAACCGCATAAGTATTATGAGTGTTTCTTTGCTTTCCTAAAATAGTGTTTTATTGCAGGATAGCTTAGTGGCTTATTTTGGACTGCTATTCAGGGTGACTGAAGACTCTGGTCTTTCTTGCACTGTGCTTCATTTTGAAACTTGCCTGCTTTAGAGGAAACCGCTGCTTGGTTGCAAATTTGTCTGGACTCAGGGAAAGAGATCACTTGAATTTCTCTTCATTTTGAAAAATCAAATGTTGTTTGCTGTTAGTGGTGCAGGTTTCTTTCACGTTGTTCCCCTCCCACATGCAGTATCTATGAGATTTGGGCAGTGCAGCAGCTTTACTAATCACTGAAAAGCAACCACAGTATGTTGGGCAGGAGATGCACCAACTGGGTCCACAAAAGAAGTCTCTCAGTAAGTGACCCTTACTAAAAAAAACCCAACCTTCAGAAACATGCGTGTAGGATGTGCAGCTTTACCATTTTGATGTATTCAGAAAGCCAAACAAATACTATACGAGTACGTGAGGCACTAGCCAGGGAGACAGTTTCGGTTAAAACAGCTGATGTATAGATCTGGAAAGACAGATGAACTATGCTGGGGTGAAAAATATAACCGTGCTTTTAATATTCATGAATGGTATATGCTCTTTAGGGACAGGACAATACAGAGCCAGATACGTTTGGAAAAGTTGGATGTCACTGGACAACCACATGAATGCGATCCCAGAAGCAACGCTTCTCAGGACATTATTTTCTCAGAGGGATCACATCCTTGATCTTGAATGACTGCAGATTTTAAGTGAATACAGGGTAACAGCATGTCATACTGCTGAAATCATTCGACGTGACAACTGTAAAAGACACAAAACATATTCTACTGATAAGGGGACACTACTACGGTAAATAAATAACAATATGTGAATAATAGATATGCACAGAGCCATACGTACACACATGTATATATGTAACACTAATAAATGCATATACAAAGATAAATATATAAACATATTTATATGCATGTGTGTATATTCCTGTAGATTGACAAGAACAACCTATTCAGAAGGCAGCAGGTTTACCTATAACAAGACATTTTATCACTGCATTTTATTTGCTCTTTTTTATTGTCTTGCCCATCTCCTCAAAATGTTTCTTCAAACTGGGGTAAAAAAAAAAAACCAAACCCACAAACCAACCAATAACCTCACGTTTCTTAGCTGCTGATCAGAAAAATCTTCTAACATGCAGCACTGTTCTGCTTCCTCATATATACAACCCAGTCCTGTAAGTCCTTGGGGTGGCGGCTGGAGGTGCTGAGCTCCTCAGGAAACACAGACCTAGTGTAAAAAAGCCTAAGTAGAGGTATCTCTGTCTTGAGGTTTTGATATGGTATCTGACACCTGGCTATCAGACCTCAGACATCTGTTTGACAGTTTTGACTTGTAATTATTATGATGAATCCTTAAACAAACAGATCATAGTAGACAGTGGAAAATGCACTAGAACAAAGTAGAACCTGGCCTGCTGCTAGGGCTGCTGCGTGGAAGAGGAATCAACAAACAATAATACCTTTTTTGTTGTTGTTTTTGTTTAATAAACCAGCAATTTGTTCTACTTTTCTACCCCTGGAAAGCATACAGTACAATGCATTCAGCGCTGCCAGCTTAAGCTGCGAATTATTTGGTAGAATTACACCTTCAAAGCAAAAGATGTTATTCTTGCCTTTACTATGATGTGTTTACCGTGGAACATACTTGCAAAAAGGAGAGCCTAAATAATACTCCTAACACCCTCTTCAGACACTCAGACGTAAGCAGACCGAAATCAAAGCACCAATTGCTCTCATTTAATTCAACAGGATTTGTGAGGGTCCGACACATTAAGAATATAAGGCCATTTTTACTTTGATTCCTTAATAAATGGTCTTAGGATCCTAACTGGAAAGCTGTAACTTATGTGCATAGCAAGGGGGTTAAGGTGGCACAGGGTTAAGGTGGGAAGACATCATAAGTCTCTTTGCTCTGTTTTAACCTTCTGATATTTGATGCCATTCACCAGAGGTCTCCTAAGTGTAAAAAGTTTGTCTCCTCTTGTTAAATTGCCACCTGCTCAGGGAAAAGCTAATCCATTAAGGTCAAGCAGTTCTGAGAAGGTGCTGCAGTGCCTGGGGCAGCCTCTTGAGTTTCACTTCTAGCAGCTGCAGGAAGATGAAGTCGGGATGGTCCTTGTTACTGAAATTAGACAGATCAGGAAGTAAACAGAGCTCGCCTTTCATCTGATCTGGCTTTGAGATGGGAAAGGTTGGGGAGGGGGGGCAGAGAAGAGGGTGAATTCCTCTTCTAATTACTTTACGGGTCAGTTCTCCAGACTTTATGTCAATGTCAGACATGCATAATCTTTTTTTTATTTTTCAAATTAGAGAAAAAAAAAAAAAAAGAACCATGCGAACTAGGGAAGATTTTAGGGTTTGCTACCATATAGTTCTCAATACCATGACTTTCACAGGGGTTATTATACTTTCCTTTGAGAATGAGCAGCCAGCAGAGCTAAGACAGGGGAAGGGCCATGCTGTCTTCATAAACTCTTCTTCCTTTGCATATCCGAACCTTTGCCTGCTGTGTCCATTACTTGGCTCCTTTCCTCTGAAGTGGACTTGAGGCTTAAGAAAGGTGCAGGACTGAGAGCACAAGCTGGAATCCTCTGCTTTTCACATCTCAGCAGCTTGGATAGCAACCCTATGCAGCCATCTCCTCCCTACAGCACTGAAGGGGTAGCCACCCATGATAAAGAAAAGTCAGATGCCACCTCCATGGCAAAGGCTTCCCAGTTCCCCTCCTCTCTCTGCAGCCTGCACAAGCTGCAGCAGCCCTCCAGTGCATCTCCTTACAGGGCTGCAGAAAAGAGAGCAAAAATGATGGGAGGTCATTCAGGAGCAACTCATGGGTGTGCTCAGCACGAGCTCTAACTCGTAGCAGCCGTTGGGATGTGCCACAGCAAATGAATGAACCAGACTCGGTCTTGTTTTGTCTCACAGAAAGCAAATATAGTCTGGGATCAGCTGGTGCCAAAGCAGACTTTTCAACACCTTTTTTGGGTAACATAGGCTGTGATTATATGAATTCCATAGGCGCAGGCAGCCTTATTGCTTCAGTCCCTGCTTCTCACACACCCACTTGGAGTCCTATTTTCACAGGGTTTTTAAGAGCTGCTTTTGAGAGCTGTGATAATCCGGGGGATTAGCGAGAGCCAGAGGGGAGCCAGACACATGATGCCCCACAACTGAAACATGCAGATGCTTTGCTTTGATGTGATAAGGCGCAATGAAGCCTTTAAAAACTGAGATGAGGGAGCATTTTGTAGAGCACTGCAGCATCCCAACTCTACCAGGGCCATCAGATGCTGTGAAAACAGCCAGTCAGCTACTTGATTCAATTAATTTTTCACCCCTTGATTCTGCTCAGCCAAAGCTCTCTCTTCACCTTCTTCCCACCCCTCTGCTCTCCCAGTTTATGGGGCAACGGGGTGAGCAGGCAAACTGTACTCTACAGTTGGCGTCCCAAGTGAGATGGCAAGACACCCTCCTTCAGAGTCAGCTACGTCTGCACTATCGGTAGCCAGAAGCAGCCTTTTGACTGGATGAAAATAGACATGTTCTAAAATCCTCTTTCTTCCTCCGACTTGCAGCAGGCCTTTGAGTCTCCCTCAGCCAATGGATTATTTTGAAACTTTCCTCTCTCCTTTTGAGTTGGGCAAGATAACCAAGCACCTGCCTTCCCCTCTGTAAATGTTTCCCTCTGCACGTTTCCCCACCAGACACAAATGCACACGGCTACGTTTCTTTTTGTATAGCTAACTCTTTCTCTAAATATATACAGAAAATCTCCAACGTGCATACAGATGCCAATAGGTACATAGCTAATCATGTATCTATATTCCTGTCTACATATCTACACACAACTTACTGGGGGGACCAGGATGTTCACGGGGCAATTTTCATTGATGCAAGAAATTTATATGCACACCGTTGGTGTCAGTTCTGGCATTAGGCTCTAATGAGGATTACACTGGGCTGAGCATTTTATAGAGATCAGAGGAAAAACCAATCCCTGTGCCACTTACAACCTACATAGTGCAAAACAGAAGTAGTGGATAAGGCGATAGAAGATTTTTTTTCTGATTAGACGACACATTTTTCTAAGACTATGATGGAAGTTTCTTTTCTTACCTGGTTGTTAAGAAAGTACAAATATTTAGTACAGTTAAATTTAATAGTTTAAATGGTATAAAATAATAAATAATGATAATTTATTATTTAGTATTTAACTCACCAGCAACTCTTAAAATTGTGTTTGAATCTCCAAGGACTCTCATAATCAGGACTGATTAAAAACATGACTTGTTGCTTACAGTGAGTCTGCAGACCACAGATAACAAAGATGCAGCCTGAGGTGCCGCTGAGACATGTCCTCAGGCCCTGTGGATTGAATTTCTAACTAGAAAATACAACTGAAATATTGGTAAAATACTAACACAGACCCGGATCTCGAAGCCAGGTATGTTTGCTTAGATCTTAGAATCTGTACAGACTGAATTCAGGACAAAGTTATCTAAAACTATCCCTCAGGCTCATAATTCTGAATGCTTTCAGAAGCCGTCACATACTACCAAATCTCAGAGTGATGGATAGGATAGGGACAAAGACTATGGTCTGCTTCTTTGTGGTACTTCTGCACTGGTTTCTCTTTTTATTTTTTCTTTAGCACTCTCATTTCTCACATCTCAGGTGAGAGTCCCAATTGGCAAGGTAGAGTCTACTGTGGAGTCATTGTTTGTGTGCGGGCGGTGTGAAAAATTCCTGGAGGCTTTGGTTTCATTCTGCATTGGAATGAAAACAGATCTTGAAACCTCAAAATTTGTCATTAAATAGAATCTGTTGGGTTTTGGCCAGCATAACTTCTCTACCATCTGCTTGGCAAACCATGTCGTCTTTGGGATGCAGTTGGAAGAGGCCTATTATGATTTGTATAAATGCTGCTAGAAAACAAACTCTTTATTGAAATTTTTATGTTATTCCATCAGACAAGGAAACTCTTGCTAATTGGATCCTATCCCTCCCCTGCCAGTTTCAGTTAAGAAGGAATGTAAGCAGCACACAATTGGGATTTTGTCATTGTGATTAAACACATAGTTATTTAAAAGCCACCTAGAGCAGCTACATCATTTAGTATACCGCTAGGTATACCTCTTTCTTTGCCACAAATGTTTGCCTCTTGTTATCTGGCACAGTCCTAAAAAGCATATTTAGTCAAAAATGCCAACTGAATTCTGAAAGAGCATCCAGTCAGGACTGGGCACAATCTGAATGTCTTAAAAATAATGACAGCGAACCACCAAACAAACCAGAAGTGTCATTGGAATAGATCAATAATTGTAAAAAACCCACTCCTGACACGAGCCAAGGTCTGTAAAAATAATGCTTTGCAGTAGTCTCACATCAGCAAATCTCTTCAAGATGCTCCTTTTAATCTGCACTATCTTGGTTTCAAAAATCCCTGCAGAATAAGTGATTATCTCTTTCATTTTTATCTTCCAAAGGTACAAAACCACATACTCTTTCCAAATTCACTTGACAAAAGGAACAGAAGACGTTAACCCCCTTGCCAAGTGGAAAGCTTTTTTTTAAAAAAGAAGCTCTTATTATTATTCTGCAAAATGCAAACAAAGCTCAGGAGGGGTCCCTGTTAGGAAGCGATTTGCATCTCTTGGAATGATTTAAGACTGACGAAGATGACAACTTGAGTGACTTCTTACCCTCTATGGACCTCGAAGGCTCTGGCAGAAAAGGAAGTTAAATATTGAAATTATTTTGCTGTTGAAAGACAGAAAAACTGATCTGATGTTTAGGCCTTCTGTCCCTGCTTCTGGGCCTTTGGCACTTTATCGGCAGTGACCTTGACTCAGGGAGTCACTGATCTCCACTTTATCAACAGCCAGTGGCTGCACAGTCTCCTGCACATGGTACTGCTTAAAAAAATGGCACTGTTTCATTTCTTGAGAATTTAGCTCCTTTTACAGATTGCTTTATCTACTGGCAACATTAAGATATATATATTTGTTTGTTTGTTTATTACAACAAAGTCCACATAGCTCTAGGAGAGCAAGCTGTATTCAGTGACTGCTGCCAGTCAACAGCATCATGGGAAAGCAGATAAGTGTTTGTGGTCAATTGGCTCTAGGGAGTTTACCATTCATTAAGATATTCTAAAGAACAGAAGACTTCTCTGGACTGGAGAAACAGTAAATAGGAATCAAAGGCAAATAACCACAAAAAATGCATTTGAAGGTTTGTTTTCCTTCTAGAAGACAAATTTACCAAGTCCTAAACCCATAATTTTAGATAAAATTTACTGTATGCCAAAAGTAAGATATTATCTTTTCTAGAGAAGCACATCAGAAATGCTAGATAAATATGTGGAGGATCAACAAATGCTTTGATCGTTAAATCTGACTCAGTAATATGTGAAGATGCAGAGCGATAACCCAGATGCCTTAGCAAGAATTATTTTACACTACCAAATATTTGTTGTATAACACAATTTGACTGAAATGAACCCGAATTTCTAACATATGGTGCTCATCTAGTAGATGGAAGGGTGCCTGTGCAGTCTGTGAAGTCAACACAGGCTTCACTGTTGACTTCAGTATGAGCAGAAAAAGGCCACTCAGGACAGGGGAAAAAAAAACAAAACAGGAGCTTAACACCAGAGAAGCTACCCATCTAAATAATCACACAAATAAGAACTTCAAAAGATCCCCAAACCTCAGTCTGCAACTGGTTGCAGTTACTGGTGTGATGCATGGAGCCGCAGATGGTCGGAAACCAAAAGCACACTTACTAAAGAAAAAGCTATATAAGGCCACGCCAGCCATCAGACACACTGTGTTCCAGTTATGTCTCCTTCGGGCCCACCACACCCAGCCTGGATCTCTGTCCATCAGCTGCAGACAATGAGCGTCTGGGCTATATGACACAATAAACATCTGTGGCAAAAATCATAGCCCATTGAAGGCGGCATCCAGGCTGCCATCGACCACCACAGGGGCCATATTTCATCCACTCACGGTTGTCTACACAAAATAGAATAGCTCTTTAGGTGGCCTTCTTCACCCTTCCACTTTGTCTTCTATAGCAGTGCATTTTGAGCTAAACTGGGAGCCAATGATGTATTTTCCAAGCACATCCTTTTTGGTGGAGTTGCCTTCTCCCAACAACTGTGGCCAGAGATTCAGAAAAGACCCTACTCCAACCAGGAACTTTGTCAAGTTGTGGTTAATGGCCAGAGTTAGGGAGTCCATAACGGGTAGGCTGACAGTGATTGCAAAGGAATGAGATATTACCGCTTCCCCTTACTTGAAATTGAAACCTTATTTTAGCAAGGTTGCAAAGATCAGTTTACTTGCAATCTAGAAGCTAATAATTCTTAATTAATCGAGGATTTGGTGAAATGCTGAATACTAGTTAACTAGCACATAGCACTGCAGTGTTCTGAGCTTGATTAGAGCTTCTACGGGACTACAGCAAATAAAATTAATAAGCAATAATCATGGCAACAAGTCATGCTTCTTAAAATAGTGAATATTCAGAAAATATTCAATTGGACTCGATGATCTCAAAGTTCTTTTCCAGCCTTAATGATTCTATGATTCTGTTTAGTGGTCACGATAATGTTGAGGAGATGGTTGGACTTGGTGATCTTAGAGGTCTTTTCCCACCTTAATGATTCTATTCTATGAAAAGCAAAAGAAGAGAGATCTTGAAAAACCAAAGCTGTTGTCCACAGTGTCAGGTGAGAAGAAATAACAAAGGGAAGATTCAACACGAAGAGTTCTACTTTAACTTTTCAGATGGACCAGGATGTTCCTTTCAGCTGCATTGAGAAGCTCAAAAGTCTTTTGGATTCCAGATCTAGAAAGTGGGTACCTGAGAATAAAAGCAGTCTGTTCTTGGCAGCAAGAATACAATAGTGCCTCTGTTACCGCACTCTTTTTTTCCTCCTTACACAAAGCTTCTTGCTCAAATCTGATTCATGCCAAAGGAGTAAGAATGAGCACTGAGATCAGAAAGCTGCATGCAGGAGCAAGGATGTTTCTTTTGCAGTGGGGTGACACTACATGTAATAGATGTCCTCAGCCTTAGTTCATTCGCATGGATTTCATAAGGAAGCCCGTTGTTTAATCTTCTCTCCTCCCATAGTTAATAATATTCTAATTATAATAATTATTATTTCTTAGCATTTACATAACACTCAGCAGCTTCAAAGCATTCTCAAACCATGAATCATATTGCTCACAAATTAAGTTATAGAACCAGCCAGAATTTTCCTGCTCTTTTTTTTTTTTTTTTTTTGAAAGGAAAACCAGTTTTTTAAAATCCTCATTCTGTGATGTGGAGAGGTACAGCTCCTATTAGATCAGAGGCGAGTCTAAATATCTAGATGATTCGATCTGACAAAGTAGCCTGGGTCCCTCAGGAAAAGACAAGGACCACAACGTGTCCACCTGTGGCAAGCAGACTGCCCAGATGAATATTGAAAAAGGCCAAAAAGGAATATGTGGATTTGGTTCAACAAATTTAAGTGGAATATTTAGTTGATTATTATTAAAAACTCTTCAACAATTTTGTTAAAAAAAATACCACCGAGGGGCATTTTAAATATTGTAATTTAGAACACAAATTATGAAGTAATGGAATTTCCTTTGAGATGAGTGTCCAAGTTTTCATCAGCTCTATTAAGTCCAAAGCCATGATGGAGCACTGTGCCATTTCCCTCTCCTCCAACCAGTTGCTGCATGAGCCATGGTCTCGGAACACAAATGAGGAAATCGCTGTCTCGAGATGCATCCATCTGAAGAAGGAGCACAT
This sequence comes from Ceryle rudis, assembly GCA_033439905.1. Classification (NCBI taxonomy): domain Eukaryota; kingdom Metazoa; phylum Chordata; class Aves; order Coraciiformes; family Cerylidae; genus Ceryle; species Ceryle rudis. The sequence goes on from JAAGNO010017890.1 coordinate 37,954, forward strand.
GAAATGACATTCTTAAATAGGAAAAGGCCACTGCCGGGATTCCTGTCCCCAGACTTCAGCCAGCACGGGTTCACAAGGCTATTCACTCACCCTTGGTTGCCAGGGGGCAGAGAGGGAGAAGGAGGTTTATTGGTCTATGCATGAGATGCATGATTAAGACAGGCGGGTTGAAATGTCCCCAGAGGTGTCTGTGTCACTCCACTGAGTGCTGAAGAAGCTCTTTTTGTTAGGTCAGAGCTCTGAGGTGGCACTAGGTAGACAAGATTAATCCCTCGTGGCTGAGGAAAAGTGGCTAATACAGCTTCACTGTTAAAGAAACTCCTGTATTGACCCAGAGAACAAAGTCTCCTTTCTTTCAAATCTGTTTTACTTTTGACCTCCACACAGAAAGCCATGACTTTTCACCTTCTGATGGCCTCAGAGAGGCAGACAAGCTTGGGTTTTGTCCACAGATGATACTAAACTATTACATTCAACAATAAACCAGATCATCTGCCAAGAAAATAAGCACTACTGCACTTAACTTCATAGGAGATGATTACTCCTGGACTATGTATATTAATGAGTTTTGAATGAGTGACGTTTAATAAAATATTCACTATCTCTTCAACTTTCTTTCATTTCTTTTCTTGCTGGAGCCCTTTCATATTTGAAAATTAATTATGCACACCATATTTAACCAGGGTGAAAATGAGACTTACATGGAACCTTTCCAGCTCTTCATTACATATTTAATTGTTAAAATAATCAAGCTATCCATCATGCATTCTGCCACCCAGTCGTCTGTCACCTTGGAACCAGTCAAGAGAGATCATAGACAGAGAAGTCTAGAAACAAAAATTTCACATCTCTCATGCTGAACAATTTTGCTGTTGGGAGGAACAGTCTCAGCATGGTTTATCTGCATCATGTTTGCAAAAATAACAAACAGCAGAGTCTGCATGGGATCTTCCACGAGTTGGGTTTCCTCCCATTAAGCACTGAAAGCTATGGCAATGTTATAGGAAAGTTCTTTAGCACAGAACAAATGCAAGCTCCTGTGTCTTCTCGATGATTTTTGAGCCAGATCAAGAGCACTTTACAAAGTACACAGTGATCTGGACAGCATTTAATGGTTGCTACACGTTCTGTGATGCTTTCCACTTGTCCATGCACTTTACTAAGATGCTTGATAACATAGCACTTCTGTTACGGATGAGGAAAGAGAAACTCCAGAACAGTATTGGGCTATAGCAATAATCCATCAGACATAAAAAAGCACTTTGTGAGTCCTTTGTCCCAGAAAACCACAAAGCAAACATAGCAAGAGGGGTGAAACCTCCATTTTCCTGTGTGACCACAGTGCTCTTTCCACTGAGCTTTCACATACCAAGAGCTGCCTGAAGGCTGCTGGGGTGTTTCATTTAAACCTGGGGTTCAGCGTTGCAGGATCAGCAGCCAATATGATGCCGCAACTGCATAATATTTGAAAGATATAACGTACAGAGAATTCAAACTTGTGGATTTTGGACGGGCCTCGTGAATTGTAGAAAGTATAGCAGTGAAGGTACGAAGAGGATGGAATATTCATTTCAACGAAGTTGATTACCTCCACGGGTGCCACTCCCTGACTATCTGACACGCCAAATGCTCATAATATCACCAGGAAAACAGTATTGCATTCTGCAGTGAGAATATTTTTCAAATATATTTCAGGAGTCATAAAAATACAACCCATTTTCAATTCAGCAAGGAACATGAAAGGGGTGCAGGTTTTAACTTTTCATATTTTACTGAAAGCATCATTATCTTCTATGCTAGAGAGAAGGATCACAAAGAACGTCTAATTCTTATGCCCCATCCCACAGTCAGAGGTCAGACTTTCAAAGGGAACAGAGTAGCCCAGTTAGCTCATTTAAGCCTGGTCTCACTACGGGTTTTTCTAGAAATAAAGTATGATTTCCATTTACTACCTGATTTTACATAAACTCCCCAAAAGCGAGTTTAAAACACTAACAGAGCTCAGCAATACTGCAGCTTTAAATGACTACTCTCTAACGCTTTAACTGTCCCTAGCATTAATTGTGGTCTAATGGGAAAACAAGCTTTCTCTTATTTCATGCACAAAGGTAGAACAAATACTATTAAAAGCTAACGCCAGAGTTTTCTAGAGTATTAAATAAACTGGGGCAGGCTGTGACGTGTTGCGAAGGTCAAAGCTGATGTGAACAATGAACTAGCTAGTTGCATAGAAATAATGCAGCTGGATAAAGAAGTTGTGCCTATCAAGCAGGGATATGAGCTGGAAAAACAACAACAACAACAACAACAACAACAACAAACCAACCCACGGAAGATGCAAGAATCACAAAACAAAAGTCACCAACACCAGCCATAGCTTGAAAAGTATCAAGGACAGAACCAGTGAAGCGAATGATCTATCTTATAAATTAGACTTCAACTAGTGTAAAAGCAGCCAAAGTGAGGGCCCAATTGTTTTTGTAGCCTGTCGGAAATAATTTCAGACCTGACAGGATACCACGGCTCGTAGTGTGATCTCACAGATTTCAGTGGTCACGCTGAGAGATAAGCGGAAAAGCACAGTAAAAACCCTGATAGCAAAAGCACTGCTGCCAGCTTTGCTGTACCAAGAAATTATCATTCACTCCAAACAGCAGATCGAGTGAGTGCTGAATGACTTCCCTCTCCTCTCCTCCTCTGCCTGCCTCCCTTCTAACACCCTCTTTCTTCCCCTTTCCCCTCCTTGGGAGGACATGAAATGTGTTTCATGCTATCAAAACCAGCTGATACATCCAGTAACAGCAAACATGAAACAAAAATTACACTATCATCAAGCTATCTTACAGTATCATTAGTGTCCTAAACTAAAGCAAAATGATTGCCCCAGATGACAGCAAACCACCCAGCACAGGTACTAATAACACTGCAAGGAGGTTCTAGTGTTCCACCAGAGAAGGTGCCTTGCACTCGCTCTATAATTACATATATAATTAACTGACAAAGCTATTTCTTCAGGTACAGATGGCAATGAGCAAAGCTGCTCACTTCATGCACATGTCAGAGACATGGTGTCCACCACCCACTCCTCAGCTCCCCAGCTCCTTGGCCCCATAGGGCTCTGCCAACCCACCTTAGAAAGGGTTCAGCTACATGCAGAGGGGAGAAGGGCAGGTCTCAGCAGCTCTGCAAGACTGTGCAGCTGCTGCCTGGACAAACATAGAGTGGTGAGCACCAAGGGGAGCCCACGGTAAGCTGTGACATCTCTGCTGCTGTAGAGACCCTCAAGTTTCCTCAAACAGTGCAGCACAAGGGACAGAAACAGCCCTGGTGTGGATGAAGAGGTGGTGGCAGAGGCAGATGGTTGGGTGCACGGGACTCTTGGGTGAGGGATATCGTTGACTGCTTAACCCATAAACTTCCACTCTCATAAAGCCTCCTCCGGCTATTGCCCTTTTTTTTGGAAGCTGCAGTTTGCTGAATGTTTCTGGTTTATGAGTCACCTAAAAATCTTACGTGATGTTTACGTAAACTAAATAACTTTGTGAAATAATTTCCTCTGATATAACTTCATATACCTTGATTACTTTCAGTACTATTTGCATTTGTGGGATACGGTGAGGTTCTGTGCAAGACAGAATCCCTGGAGAATAATATTCTCCTGGCAGAAACACTGAAGGTGGAGTTTGAATCCATTTAAAGCACACGCTCAATCTTTAATAGATTGTGAGGAAAGTCCTACAAGAAAAAGCATCAAGCAGGGACTGCAGGGAACCAATTTCTGTTCTTCGTGTTGCTGCAGTTTCAACTGTCAGCAAATGACTTCATTAGCCTGTACTTGCTGTCCCACTTGGAAATCAGAGAGATTTTCTTTAATCAACATACCTAATTCTCCAGTAGCTGTTCAGGACAATAGTCATTTAAGAAATGCTTGCATTTCTGGAGCCTACCACAATCTGAGTCCAATATCCATTTGTCTGCCTAGCTACTGTGATGTAAATCACAACTGTGCTGCTGGGGCTCATGGGCAACTAGGAGATGGAGCTCCATTACATTTAGCTTTTTCTCAGACAAGATGCTGAGCTGAAGCTTTCTTGCTTCATCCCAGGACCCCAGCACTGTCCCCTCAGTTCAGGTCAATCAGTTTAGTGATCTAATGCAGGTTAAACACCCCAGCCTTTTGTTGTGGGTTTGGTTTTTTTTGTTTTGTTTGGCTTTTATTGTTTGGGGGTTTGGTTTGTTTGGTTTTTTTGTTTGTTTTGTTTTGTTTTTTGGGTTTTTTTTTTCTTCTTCTTCTTTCCCAGGTCCTGCAAACACTTTTACTAACACAGCTAAAGGGCTGGAAGATGAAGAGCAGGAAGGAGGGAGTAGTTTTCCTTCCAAAATTTCACCTTGCTGCTAGAAAAAAAGTTCCTTGGCATAGGCAATACCATCTCCATTTTACAGTCAGGGAATGAAATCACAGAAGTATTAATTGATTTGCCCCAGGTCACACACAGAAGTCTGTGGCAGGGCCAGAAATTTGACATAGATCTCCCATGTCTCTGATCAGTGCCTTAATCATGAAATAATCACCAGAAGGTTGAATATTTAGGTTAACTGTAGAAGATTAAGGGCGGGTTTTGCTATGGTGTATAGAGAGAGAAATGGCAGCAATGCATTTCTCATTCCTGAAAATCTCTTAAGTTCATTTACATGCTGAGAAGTGACTGGGAAAAAAAAAATGACACTGTGAGGTTCTCTGCTTATTCCCTCTCAGTTACTTTCATAGGAAATTTGGGTTTAATTCACAGTTCAAAGGAAGGTGTTCGCTCAGTGCCAGCACAATGCAAACTCAATCAAGGACAGAAAAACCAAACTGAATTCTTTGACTCATGCATCATCAGTAGCCAGAAAATGTTTTCACAAATATTCCAGGAATCAAAGTTCCAGAAGAAAGATTAAAAAAAAAAGTCTAATTTGTTGTGATTTCACCTGCTCCTGTTGATGACAGAACACTGCCCAAAACTTGGAGGCCTAGTTTCTTCTGAACTTACTGTGAAATTAAAGAGAAAATTCTTCCAAGTCAATGCAAGCTATCTAATTTCCAAGATAGCTACCTTCTATAATACCTAAATATTAATACTGGTAATAGAATAATAATGTTCCTTCTCACTTGGTTTTAGGCAATTATTTAATTTTATTAATCCAAATAGAATAAAAATTATTTCACTTGCCCATTTCACTTTCTCTTTATGTGACAGATCCTCCTGATCACAATCTTTCACCAACTTGCAGTCTGCTTTCCCACAGGTGCCAGTCAGGCAAGAGAGCAACTCTGCTCAAGCACAGATGTGGGGTGGAGGGTGAGGCTTGTGGACTCCTTTCTCCACAACCACAGCTGCAGTAGGTAGCTCTCCATCTCACCAGCATTCTCCTCACTCAGCCCACGGTCCCATGCCTGCTGGAGCAACTGGCCTTTTCCCGTAAGGGAGGGGGCAAAGGGGTGCAATGCTGCTGAGAATAGGGTCCTAGCAGTGGGATGTTTGGTCAAGCCCAGGTTTCGCTTATCCAGCACCGGTAGGCCTCCAGTCCCATCAGGAAATAAAATGATCACATGGTGTAAAACGCTCTCCCTTTTTCAGATCTTAAAAAACCCCCCAAACAACCCACCCAGTGCTCTTAAAGTGGCCCAAAATTTCATCCCTGAGTCCAGCCACCATGTTCTTTGGTTTCTCCTTTAAATACTAGATAAATTTCTTTGTTGTTCTGCTCTCTATTCCAAGTTATGAAGATAAACATAAGTGCAGGTCTCAAGCTACTGAATGGGAGCATCAGTGGCCTGGAATTTTTTTGGGAGTCTCCACAAACTCTTGAGAACATTTACATCAAAGACAGAGCTGAGATTTTAGCTTATTCCACAGTTTGAGGTCTTATGTTTGCACAAACGGGCGGCACAGTGGGACAAATCCTCCCTCATCTCTAAGAGCTATGTACCGCTCACATCCCACGTAAACTCCACCTTGAAAGGCTCCATATCTGGCTGGAATTCACTGCAGGGGAGTGTTTCTACTCTACTGCTATCACCTCTCTATTACTACACAGCTTTCCCCTCCCCCTGCATTTTGAAAGGGTTCTCAAGTTGCTTTTGCGAAATAAATACTAAGAGTGCAGGATGACAACAAAGTCTAAAGGTTAGGAAGGTACAATAAAATATGAGAGCTGTAATAATACAGTAGAAGTATTGCAGTCATGGAGTATCTTTCAACAGAGATTGTAGAAGAAAGCATTAATTAAGCTTCAATCATTTAACCTCTGAGGTAGGTAATATTACTATACCCACTTCACTAATGAGTAAACAGAAGCCTTGGCATCTTACAAACGTTGTCTAAGGTTACCCAGCAAGTCAGAAGAAAGGTAAGAGAATTAATGAAATTAACAGCAGCAGTAAATATTTCTAGTATGACATAATGCAAATTCTCTTCCCTACTTCTAGCAGTTAACATCACTCTATTTCCCAAATATTTTTATACATCTAACCCCCAGGTTAACCATCTTCCTGGCAGGACTTAGGAGCAGCTCAGGCTGCACTTGTAGCTAAGGGCATGTATTCCAGTTTTCCCCTTCATTTGCCCCACTGACTCCCTTCTCCCCACTATGCTTTGTCTTACTCGGTAACCTCCTAGCTTCTGAGCGGGCAGCCAAGTCTGAAAGTGGTCACTTTCAAGTGAGGATACCTTTGTGGGGCTGCAGGTTTCCAAAGGGTTCATTTTAATGCCTGAAAATATGGCAACAGATTGTCAACTGCCTTTTAGCAAGTTCAAAACTGCAGCACCATCTATAGAGAGCCTCTATATGCATTTTACATGCTTAATCTACACAGTCACCTCTTGGGATCAAGTCAAATTCAGGGAAGTCACTTCCCAGGAGGAGACAAACAAGCACTGGTTTCCAAATAGACCAACCTCACACAAAATTTTCTCAATCCCTTCCTAGAGAAAATAGAAGAAACAGGGCTTCACACACATTAGGATGGACAACTGTATCTACGGTGGGAAGAAAACCAACCACCTCATCTTTATAGCCTGGACTTTTGGGGATCAAATATAAGCCTCTTACTCAAGAGCTCAAGTGGCTCCAGCCAGCTGTGGCATAACGAAGGAGGGAAACAAAAAGTCACCCTAAGGGTGACTTAATCCGTGGGCAAGTCGCTGCACTTTGACAGCAGGAGCACAGACGATGCTTCTTACCTGGGGCAAGACACTGAGATGCAAAATCAGCCAGCCTCACACACCTTACAGAGCTCTACAAAATAGAAATGCTAGCAGGAATATTAAAGGAGGGAGGCAACAAACCAAAACTGATCAAGAATCTGGCCCAGAGTTACTTAAAACCTTTTTTTGAGGGGGTTAATTTCTGTCCTAACTGGTGATGTTTCCTTTCCTTCTCATTTTGATTCAAGAGCCATGACAAAGTCCGCAGCTCCCCCTCTCTCCCATTTATTCCAAGGCATAATGTAGTAATTATACTTACATTTTTAAAGGTAGACATCTCTCCATAGGCCCTATCAACCTGTGGCCTCACGATTATAATTACTTGATCTACAGACTGCTAATTTTTTATCTTCCATAGGAATAAAATAGCACAGGAATAGGACACAGGGAAATGCAGAGAAGTTGCAGACAGATACCAGCTAATGTTTCCCTAATGACTACTGTATATGACAGGAAATCTGAAGATCAGGGGTGGCAGAAAATGCATTACTTTACTCTTATTTTTAACTCATTTCTTATTTCTCAATGTGTCAACAGATTCAGTGAAAGGGGTTCAATTTCCAGGTGGCTTCCTGGGCTATAAGCAACAAGAAAACCATCCAAGTAGGTTTCTGTTTATTACTTTTCCAATTAGATTTGCATGGCATTGATGCTTACTCTCAGGAGTCTATTTGCAGTATTGGGAAAGGGTGTGAGTGAATTGAGGCCAAGTCCACGACAAGTTTCTGCTTAGCCTTGTTTTCCCTCAGCTGCTTATGACATTTCTGGTTTTCCAGCCTGTAAACGAGATGAAAACCAGGAAAAGCAAGACTTGGTAATAACAGTGCTTACCCCGACTGGAACAAACTGGTCCAAAACAGCAAGGCTGGCTTTGATTACATCTACTAATCAAGCTGTGTTCGGAATTACTTGACTTAATGTCTCAGGAAACATTAATCTGCACATGGAAAGCTTGGTTCTAAAAACTGTATGATCCACTGACATTGGGTAAAAAGTTAAAGTACTTCATGTTTGGGCTTTTTTGTTTTGTCTGTCCCCTGTCACCACCCCCACCCCCTACCCCCCTGTTCAGGGAGGGCTGACAGAGGTAGTTGAAAAGCTGGTTAGTAAATGAGCATTTTTATCTTCTAGGTCAGTATGGTAACAGTACTAAATGAAGTAAAATCAACAAATAAATCCCAGCAGTGAGTCAAAGCTGAGCATAACTTACACAGGAGGTGGCTTTTTTTTGCAGTGGACTTAAAGCACACTAAACTGACAGCGTGTTTTTTAGTCTACTTCAGAGTTCAGTGAACTAGAAACATACTTTGCTTGCTGAGGACAACACAATGAAGTAGAAGTACAATAATAATGAGGGTGGATTGTAATGGTGACTGCTTAGGGTAAACTAAGTTTTCAAGTACTGTTTCCTCAGAGTCTTCTAGAGAAAGACACGTTAGATCTCAGGACTAACTATGCCATAGTGAATTCCACAATTGCACACTGCATTCCAGAAATAAAATAAGCTGTGTAGTCCTGAAGCAGTTTGATTGGGAGTAGGAGGTGGGGGGGAAGACCAAAGAAGCTCCTGGGATGTGTGTAGTCTTGTTTAAGTGACAGGGAAGTGCTGTGGTACTGCACAAAACTCCCTCCAACCGTCCAGCTGCTTCCCATTGCTGTCGGTTAGAGACATAAAGAGCTTGGGGGGGGTGGGGAAGAAGTTTTGGGAAAAATATTCATTATGCAGGATAGATGAAGATGTGCTTAAGACTAAACTTAGGTTTAGCAGAACAACAGAAGTACAGGTAAAGTCTGGCTATCTGGAGATCGATCCAAACAAAGCATCAGTGATGATTCTGACAGGTGCCTCAGCACCCACTTTCACATCCTTCAGAAACTTGGGTGCTAGTTCACCTCGTTATCAGCAAAGCTTAACACATTTCTATAGATCAGGATTAGTTTCAAATATCTGACATGGGTATGGATTTGCTACTGAGAACACTGGTTTATATTCAGCTATCAATACATCCTAGGACTGCATTTGCCTTTTCCACAGGATCAGCCTGCTGGCTCTCAACCATCAATGTGATTGACCAGTTGCACACCCAATTCTTTCCCTTCTGTTTTGTTGCTAGATGATGAGCTGTAGCAAAAAGCATCTGGAATTGTCATTGCTTCCTGGGTGAATGACCAAGCACTTTGTGCTACTGCTCATCTCTCACGTAACATTCTCCCTCCACTGCTCAAGACTCCCATACTGCCTCTCTGGTATGGACACCAGTTCTCCTCAGACTCGACAAGTTTCCCCAACGTTAGGGAAACCTCAGCAAGTTTCATTAATGCACGCCTACTTTTTATGACGTGATCAATCAAGAAAGTATTAAGTAAAAAGTGTCCTAAGAGAACAGGTTCCTCCAGGAACCTGTGACTTCAAGACATAACCTTTCAGCACAGTGTACTGTCATATTGCCTTTAACCTGTTCTGCCCCACCCCACAGTTCTCGACCAAATCCTCCCTTTATGCCTCAGTAATTTTCCATCAGTGTGATATCAGCACTTAATGAAACTCCAGACAGAAAAAAATCTCCTGCACTTTGTTCATCTAAGAAAATCTTACTGAATAGTAATAGCAGTTTAGTGGGATAACAATTGACATTGATAAACCTGGGGTGTTTTTTCCATTTGCTTCCACACTTATTGTTCTTTTCTCCAAAAACACATCCCAGAGACTTGCACACTCCAAAGTAAAAGCACTAGACCTGTAGTTACTCAAATCCCTGTTTAAAAACCTTTCTGAAACAAAACTAACAAATCACAACCCCCTGGTTTTTAAACTACAGATTATAAAGAAACCATTTAGAGCAAACAGTATTTTCCAGGGCACAGCTCTAGAAATAAGCAGCACAGAAACCACTTTCCCAAAAGAGTCAATATCTGTTAATAAAATTTAACTTAAATAACATAGCATACAATAACTTAAACTGAATTGAATCACACTGTTCCTGGAAGAACTTTCCCCTTAGGTTCTGTAGGTGAACAGCATCATCACACACAGATTAAGTTTGGGAAGACTAAAACTATGGTGCTGTTTACATATAAAAAAAAAAAAACAAACAAACAAACAAACAAAAAAAAACAGCAAGAAGCAAGAAAAAAAGAAAAATACCTGACCTGGACCTCCTGAAATCCTTTGCTGTTTATAGCCAGCAATTTAAAAACAAACCAGCCCATTTCTGAGCTAAGCTATATATAAAACTTTGTCTCCCCCAACACCTATTTCTACCTTGAAAATATCCCCACTTCATTTGTTGCTTGCGAAGCACTGACCGGCAGGGCTACCTTGGAGTGACTCATATATCACTGTAATCAAGGGCAGATGCTTTTCTGGTGGGGTTACCAAATTCTCTTCAGGTGCCCAGCTCCTAATTATCTCTAACTAGGAGCAACCTCCACCTTGTCTTCCTCCCCCAGCAACACAAGCGAGCATCGTGCAGCAGCACCAGCCTCCATCTCCCGCTCCCTGCACAATGAGATGCAATGTATTAAACATACAATGCATGTTTGACTAAGTGGAGCCAACGAGAGCTAAAGAGCTTGCAGCTGCTGGTACCACCTGTGTCCCTCAGCTTCCAGCCAGAACAATCTCCTCTCTGCAGTCCCTAGTTGTGGCGAGAGATAAAAGAGGCAGAAAGTGAGAGTGACATGTCTGGCTCGTGTCCTGCTCTGTCACGAAGGAGCCAGTTGATCTGGAAAGCTTGCTCCCTCCCTCCCTCTGCAAATGTGGAGGATTGAGCCTCTTTTCCCCCACAAGCACGTGAGCTTGAGGTGGCCAAGGATGAATTTCCCACTTATTCCTCTGTAGAGTGTGCCCCACGTCCTCATTGTCATTTTTCACCTAAGTTCAATTTCATTACTTATCGCTGTTGGCTCTCCTGAGCCAGGCGGATTGCTGGGGGATGGTGAACTTGGGCTGAGCAGGGAACAGACCTGGTGGGTAAACACTGTTTTGGCAGACTAAATGGAAATCTATCCTGAGGTCCATTTTATTTTAAGAGACATTTTTATAAAGGCTTTTGACAGAGAGCTGGGGTATTTTTTTTACCCTCCTATTTTTTTTTTTAATATGCTAGGTTTTTTTCCCTTGCCTGACCAAGTGGTGATATGGATGCCTTTCAAAGTTTGGAATTATCTGTGGGCTACTTCACTGCCTCAGGACAACTGGCGTCTGTTCAGGGATCAGAAAGACCATCGGTTGTTTGGATCTTTTTCCTTTCACATGGAGTTTTGTTTTGCTTTTTCCCTTTCCATGTATTTCATTTCTGAGTCGGCTGTTTTGAATCGATGCCCATCTTGGGCCAGATTGTGCCATTAAAGCACTGGCCGGTATTGTAGCCTGGATGGAAAGCAGAGTTGGCAGAAATAGGCAGGCACATAGATTCTCACTAGATTACCACCAATATTACTTATCAACAATGAGAACCGAAGTTGTTCCTTAACATAATTCCTGCTGCATCCTCAAACTAGACTCTGCTTTCTGCAGTTTCTCCACTCTTTTGGGGTTTTTTTAGCTGACATCTCAAGCATGAGAGCTGGAGAAAATTCCCTCAGTCGTGCTGCAAGGCCATCACCTGTACTATTATAGTCTTGCCCCTTTTTTACTTCTCAGATCCAAGGTTTTTATCCTTTTCTTTGCCTTGCATTGTGTCAGAATGTTACAGCCAGTGTGATAAAGACAGGATGCAGCAGGCACAACATGAAATTTCTCCTTCTGGTCCAATGTGGATTCCTTCTGTTTAAATTTAACATAAACTAGTGATCCACATTACAAAGATATTTGAGCTTTGTAGAATAAAGCCTGGGCTCTTAGAGCTATTGCAAAGCTCTGGTTATAATACTGTGGACTTCCTGTAGACCTACCTCTTCTTCCACCTAGCAATACTGTTCACAAACGTTGTGAGGATTTCTGGTGCTTGCCCAGTATTTTTGAATCTACCACAGCACTGGCAGGGAGGATTTCTTCTCTAACTAGTACTACTCTCTGAATTAAAATGTATTTGTCCCACAATTTAGAAGGAAAACAATCGGATGAGGGGCTGTGACACTTACTCCAGTCATTACAGTCCTATTCCTACGTTATAGGACATATTCATAATACCCAAATCAATTTATCCACTACAAGCAACAGAGTAGATAAGGAGACTTTCTTTGCTTCTCTAAATTGCCATGTAGCAGAGCTCTCCCTCCTCGCTGACTAGATAAAGAGCCTGGGACTCCTCACCACCTCACTTAGTAGGTGACCAAAGCTGGTGGTGTGAACACCCCGTGCTGTGCCACTGCCTGTGGACAGCGCTGCGTGTCATTTCACATTCATTGTTACACGCTTTGTTCTCCTCTGTAGAATACTCAGCAAAACCTTCGGTGCCCTGAGAAGGGGGACCTGTGTTCATCGGCCTGATTGATTACTCCTGGTCTCGGAACAGAGGGAGCACAAGGGGTAGCGCAGCAAACACTTTAGGGGACAATATAATTTGATATTCTTGCTAGTAAATACATCAAGCAGAAAGTGACCACGTTAAACAAACAGCCTGCTCTGTATCTATACCATTAGTTCTGCTAGTAAAGAAGGAGTAAAAAAGTTGACCCTCCAGCTTTCCCTGTTGTCCTACGGCAGCTCCCAGCATTTGATTTTGTGTTTGCACTGTAGCTCATTCTTTTCAATCATTGCAAAACTGGCATTAGACCAATTTCATTTCTCTTGGACTGCTTCTTGCTTATCCTCTGTATGCACTGATGGCCCAGTCCTATAATGTGACAGATGCTGTCCTGGAGCAGACAAAAATTGAACAGCATTGCCCTGCACCTTCCAGGAACGAACCAAAAGGCAGCCCAGACTTTTCCAAATGTTGCTGAGATATTACTTCTCTCTCCTATCTTGGCTTTTTGTCTTTAATATTTTTTTTTTCCAGGCATTGAACACATATATCATTGCAACAGCATGTTGCAACTGATACTGTTAAGTCTACCAGAAAGTGTTTATTTTCTTTAGGAACAATTGGGTCTTCATTTTAACTGTGTTCCTCCCCTCCTTTTACAAATATACTATTTATACAAGCCATTAAGGGAAGCAGATATCTTTCTGTCCATATTTCTGTGCAAACATGGTTTGCATGGTCAAATTCAGATGTGTTTACGAGCTCATGAGAGAGAAAATATTAATGTACAAAGTTGGGTGTAACTCAACAAACCACATTACTGCTCCTTTGAAAATGCGATGCAGCATTTCAAATACTGTTGACATGTTAAATTAAGAAATGTTTAAAAGTATTTAACATTTCAAATATCTTTATTCTCCCTATTTAGCATATGAAATTATAGATTCAAAACTTAAATTAAAGGTGCTCATCTTGCCATCTCCTATGAAACATATTTGGGGGGATAGTATAGTGATTTTTCCAGCAGGCTGCATAAAAATTATTTTTCAATAGCTCTGTTGTGTGGAGCTTGACTAAGACGTGGCAATAATTGTCATTAGTTACTCACTAAGCAGTGTTTGGGCAGAATGTTAACGTTGTTTTCAAATCACTCCAGTTTAATTATTTTTCATTGTAATAATGTTAACACTGACATTCTATGGAGCTGTTGCCTTGATGGTTTAGTTATAAAAGACTTGGGTCTTTGTTTTGTGAGTGTGTGTGCAAATGTGCTCTTAGTCTTTCACAGAATCGTAGAATGGCAGGGGTTGGAAGGGACCTCTGGAGATCATTGAGTCCAACCCCCCTGCCAACTCAGGAACACCCAGGGCAGGCCACACAGGAACAGATCCAGGTGGGGCTTGAAAGTCTCCAGAGAAGGAGACTCCACAGCCTCCCTGGGCAGCCTGTTCCAGGCTCTGTCACTCTCACAGTGAAGAAGTTTTTCCTCATGTTGAGGTGGAACTTCCCCTGTTTCACCTTGCGACCATCACCTCTCATCCTATCCCAGGGCACAGCTGAAAAGAGACTGGCCCCTTCTACCTGACACCCACCCTGCAGATATTTGTAAACATTGGTAAGATCCCCTCTCAGGCTTCTCTTTTCCAGGCTAAACAGCCCCAGGGCTCTCAGCCTTTCCTCATAAGATGATGTTCCAGTCCCTTCATCATCTTCGTAGCCTCTGTTGGACTCTGTCCAGTATTTCCCTGTCCTTCTTGAACTGGGGAGACCAGAACTGGACACAATACTCCAGGTGAGGTCTCACTAGGGCAGAGTGGGAGGAGAACCTCCCTTGACCTGCTGTCCACACTCTATGCACCCCAGGACACCATTTGCCTTCCTGGCCCCAAAGGCACATTGATGTCCCATGGAGAACTTATTGTCCACCAGGATGTCAAGGTTCCTCTCCATGGGGCTGCCTTCTAGCAAGTCTACCCTAACCTGTTGTCTTGCTCCCAGGTGTAGGGCTCTTTCCCTGCTTGCAGATTTTCTTCTAACCATTCATCTACGTGCTGTAATGGCCAAGTTAACAAGGTCTCATTTTAACTTTTTGTGTTTCTTTGTGAAAAACTTCCTTTTTCACAGGAGGGAGGGACCTGGAGAGCTACTGTTCTACAAAAGCTTAAATGATGGATCCAGGTAACTGGGAAGAGGTTGGTGGGTGGAACAATGTTTTGCCCAGTGTGCTGGTGATTACAGTGGTGGTGCATTGAAACCACCCATCATTACTGCTTCTCAGCCAGCATTTTCCTGTCCTCTTCACAGAGACGCTCCTAGCAGAGGAAAAATGGAGAGAACCTCTTACATGACTCTTGCTTTCCACCTAAGCCAGCTGCAGAAATCCTCAAGCTGATTTTAATCTTACGCCTTATATAAAAGGTACATGGCAAACAGAGATGGAGAACAAACATTTAAGAGCACTTCAGTAATTTAGGAGTGTAAGTCCTGCTGATTTGCCAAGTGTGCAAACCCCACAACTAAACATAGAGCAACCTGGATCGTGGCAGAGATTTTCCACATCAATATTATTTTCGTAAGTTGCCTAGAGGAAGTGCAAACAGCACGATACAAAACCGTACAATTTGTTCATGCAAACAGAAAATTCCCCGTTCTGCCAAAGATTTGTAACACATGAATCTTTCTGTTACTCCTGCCAGTTCCTTGTATTGATTTCAGTACGGCATTAATCAGTTTGTGTGTGTTGTTTTACTTGGATTTTAAAAAGTTGGACTGAATTTTACTGTGTTTTATTTTTACATGCATTAGGTATATTCATTTCCAGACTGGATTTGCAACAAGTACCTAAAGATGCAAAAAACAGAAGAGACTGCTGTAAATGCTGTTTTGGGCAGTCAGGGCTTGATATAGGCACGTGTGAGTATCACATTTAGCTGTATTGTGCTCTATTCTCAAGGTAAAAGGACAGGGGGAGAAGCATTTTCATGTCATTACCAAAGCTGCGTTACGGCAAAAACATTCATTCATTAGTGCACACTGAGCTGTAAAAAGACTGGGAAGCAATGACAGGTTATTTTGACAGTATAGTGACAGAATCAGAAACAAAGATTTGTTGTGCGGCAGTGCTTCTTTTGGGGGGGGGTGGGGATGTGATATTCAAGACACCTGCAAAGCAGACAGTGAAGTTCCATCTTCATGTGGGGAAATGCACGTGGAGAAAAAAGAAATGAGGAGAAAGAAGCGCACCAAGATAATTATGTGGATCCTAGACCCGATTCACTGCAGTAGCATTCCAGCAAAGTAATTCAAAAGATGCTAAGCCAGCATTATATTGGAAGAGATTCATGCTGGTAAATCAGGACTTCTTTTGGCATGCTCGTGTGCAAAAGGGAAATTTGTTCATTGGATTCTCCTCTCACTTTCACAGCATAAATCAGCAGTAATTCCACTGAAATCAGTGGAGTTAAGCCAGGTTAGAACGAAGGGGAGATGAGAATCAGATTCACAAAGCACAGTTTGCTGTGATTTAGCAGACAAACGACTGCCTTATAATCTGTTTACTAACAATGGATGAAATATGCAAATTGTCTTTTTGGAAAGCAACCATGAAAACTGAGCTTCACAAAAGCAAAATGAGGGTGGGAACGTTCTTAGTTCCAGACATTCGCATCCGTAGTCAGAGGTTTGATACACAAAGACCGTCCCCGCGAGAAGAAAACTGCCAAGTCTTCACAACGCGTGCAGAAGTGAGGTAGATTATAACAAGATGTAAGGCCACGATTTGGAATGGCAAACCTCCCTCACAGACGCTGGGATAATCCAGCAATCAGGCCCCAAACAACATCCCTCCGAGCAAAGCCAGGCAGGCCGACCGTGGCATTTCACAGCGTGGGCTGCACCCGACATCTACTGCAGAGCTGTGCAAATATGTCTGGGTCCAGGTGCTCCCAGTGCCTGCTGGTCTCAACCAGGAAACATTCACAGAAAAAAATGCCCCTTTATATTTATGAAACCACTGACAATTTAAAATGGCTGCAACTGAGGATCCCAGCGTGTTGAGCGACTGAGTAAGAGATCCCAAAATAATAAGGTAATAAGGTGGCAGTGAAATGCTTTCGTGTTCACCTACCCGTGGAAGAGACAGGAAGAGTTAACTTCTATTGGCGCTGAGCAAATGCTCATTCTGGGCTTCAGGATGCAGTTGTGTATAGCCCGGCGGAACCACACATTGTAATGAGAGAGATTATTTCCTTATGCTAAGTCTTTGAGATTTCCTTCTTTGGGATTTCCTTTAATTGTTTTCATTCTGGTCCAAGCTTAATGCTGATAGCTGTGTTACCTGTGAGGAGCCATCTGTATTATGACACTAAGATCAGATTTACTGTGCAGGACACGCAGCACATGGAGAGACTGGGATTCCTGTCAGCCACGTCCTAAAGCATTTCCTGAGGAGAACTCCAAATACCACAGGAGCTCACAGCGAAGGAGGACAGAGCTTATCTTTTCCCAGCAAGCTTAAGAGCTGATGACCTCCTATCTCCAATTCCTGACTTCTGCTGTTTTCTAACAGATTTGGGAAGGACAGCCTCACAGTTTGAGACAACGCAAGGACAGACTCAGGAGAGGCTGACAGTGGTTCATGGGGTCTGTTTAGTGGTGCCCATGACTCAACAGCTCACACGGCCTCAAATCTTACACAACTGGCTGTAAAATGAGTATGAGGGAAACCAAAAACCCGCTGTCACAACAGGTTCTGGAGCTCTATTGCCCAGAAGAGGGCAGACCTACAGTATTTTTCCTTAGACAGTGGCATTCCTGCAGATCTACTTCCCTTTCTTTTTCTGCTGTGTGGGCTGGGGAAATTAAAAGCAATGTAAAAATACAAACAACCACAACTCTAGGAAAAAAAAAAAAAAATTAGGCAGTTGTCTCAGTCCACGTGCTCAATCTTTTACCATTTTAACCAGCCAAAGTTTTCAGGCAAGTCCATTTTTCTGTCCACCTACTGATCGTTGTGATCAGTTGGTGGACAAAAGTCAGGAGATATGATTGAGGTCCATTTCACTGCTGTAGATCAAGATAAAAGGCCTGCCCTGACTGAAAACCTAAACCTTATGACATAAAATCTAGTTTTAATAAAGTTCTCCATTTCCCCCTTAATTAAAATGAAAACAATCATCTGACTTTCAACTTCCAATTATTTTTCTCCCTACTTTCTCCGCTCTTTTCTTTCTGCTCCCCCCTCAACTGATTGAAAAAGATGACGACTATATGATGATTCATGTATTATTGATTAAAGAATATCTAACTCTCCAAAAGAAATATTTGAACTGATGTTTCTATTTCACTGGAATTGCACAGCAAAAAATACAGTGAATTCTTGACCATTTGAGCCTAAGAATCGTAGTATCAATCTTAGCTATGATGATACTGAGGAACATGCAACTACAGAATAACATCTTTGTGAATACAGGTCTTAAAAACACCTTTAACTTTAAGAAGCACTTCTCCAGTATTCTTAGTTTCCAAGTATTTTTACCTTCTGTCTTGGACTTACATCTGTTATAATATGACACCATTTTTTTTTGCTTTTAAACAAGCAGAAATTCTGTGCTGGTAGTGAAATCTGAGGTTATCAGGTCTTACATCTCTTCCCTTTTTTGCAGTTGTTCTTACTGTTGACGCCTACTGCTCATCAGTCAGCCCTCTTTGGCTCTTGCAGTCTTCTTAATGCAAAGCGTTACTGGGGTAGGGAGCACCAGGGGTGTGTGATGGGTGGCTGGGTCTTCCCCGCAGGCAGCCTGACCCAAATGGACCTCTAGCACAGGGAAATGTGGCAACAGGGAGGGAGAGCTCCTCGAGGTTCAGTGTTCTTTGATCACAGAATGGTAAGGACTGAAAGAAACCTCTGGAGATGATCTAGTCATAGATCTAGTCATAGATTCCCAGAGCAGGATGACCAGAACCACATCCAGGCAGGATTTGAAAGTCTACAGAGAAGGAGACTCCACAACTTCTCCAGGCAGCCTGGGCCAGACTCTGGCACCCTCACAGGAAAAAGTTTCTCCTGTTCAGATGGAACCTCCTGGGTTCCAGTTTGTGCCCCTTACTTCTTGTCCTGTCACTGGGTACCACCAAAAAGAGTCTGGCCTCATCCTCTTGACACCCACTTTTTAGCTATTGAAAAGCAGTGAGGTCCCCTCTCAGTAATCATCTCTCCAAGCTAAACAGCCTCAGGGCTCTCAGCCTTAACTTGTATTTGATACTGATCTCCCTCTCCTTTCACACACCTTTACTCAAACATCGTCTTAAAACTAAGCAGAATCTGGCATAAAATATCTGATATAAACCTAGACTTGCTTATGTACGCTCACCACATACAAGATTATTGCAGTTTGGTCATCATCAGGACTCCCTTGAAGTTGGGTGGAAAGCTGCTGTGGTTGCAGAAGGTGGCCGCTCCTTCACTGTTCAGACAGGTGTGTATGAATCAGACCTGTGCTCTTTTAGGACGGCCGCAAATAATCTGCCCCACTAATGCATTAAAATTTAAAAGGTGAGGGGAAAGTACACACAGGACTATCCTCGTTCCTATGTCACATCAAAGCACTTGAAGACAGGTGAGTTGTTTCTACTCCCTGCTCCAAGCTTAGCACAGACCAGGACAACACGAGGATCCTGTTGATGAGCTTCGCTGCGGCATTCTCTCTCCAGCAGAAAGAAGGATGCTGCAGGTCAGCAGCAGTGTGGCAGACCTTCTGTGTCACAACAGATTAGGACTCTACCAAATGAAAGAGGGGATTAGAAATGTAAAACGTACCACAAATGGCAAGGAGAGAATGAATAGGTAACAATTATAATTATTGCTCACTCCGCAAGAAAATTAAATTATTATGGGCTGTTTAAAGTTAACAGAAAATACTTTCTCATTTAACATGTAATTAAAGTATGGAGTCGCTACTGGAAGTTTTGGAGCAAAAAAGAATAAAAGACCTAAAAAAACAATTAGATATGTGTGTAGAAGAAAGGTCTGTTAGGACTATTAAACACAATGTGCTGTCTTCTCTGGTTCTGGAAGGCTTCTAAGTGCCAAATGACCTTAAGGTGACAAGTTCCAACACAGATATTCAAACAATAATTTAGAATAAAATCTCACAAAAAGGAAACAGTCTTTTCAACAAAACCAGCCCAGCCACCATCTCCCAAAATTTGTTTATGAAAACTATCTGAGGTAATGCTCAAAACTGAACCTAGCCCCTTCAGAGTGCGGTTCAAGGAAGGAAAACATTTATCAAATAGCATTAAATTCTGGCCTTTAAACATCTTCCAGCAAACTAAAACCAAACAAATCTCCCAACTACTTCAGTCAAAGAGCCATTGTCGTTCCAGATTTTTTGACAGAAATTGTTAAATAGTTTTATTCACAGCTCACCGTGTCTTCAAAGCAACAGACGCAGTGTTAGAAGATTAAAAGTTTAGGAATATCCCTTTTCAAACATAAAATGACCTAAGCGTAGCCTAATTCAGCCTCAGGTATAGCAGCTGTTGCCTCAGAGGCTCCACAGTGTAAACCTTCCTCCAGTTGAAAGATCTGCACCTGCCAACACTTCCACAGCATAGGACTCGTCCCTCCTCATGGGATGGGGAGCCCCTCGTTTCCTCGTCCCTCAGAGGGCAGAATGGGTAAGAAAAAGTGAGCAGCATTTTCAGAAGCAGTGGTTAAACATCCGTGAAATTCAACAGGGGCAAACGTGAGCATCAGTGAGATGCTCGTTTAGAACCTTCCTCTATTCTTGGCTCTGCTACAAAGGCAGAGCCTGAGGACTGACTAGCTTGTTACTCAGAGATGGACTGGACTGAACAATGGGGACACCCGACCTCAGGCCACACACATGCTCTGTCGCTTGGGTCCCAGATGATCTCTGGACACTAAGCAATGACTTTTCCTGAAACCCCGGTCTCACCCCTCCCCAAAATGATCTCAGCTCTTCCCAAGGCATCACGCTCAGGGAATCAAAGAATGTCTCACAAGTTCTCAAGAAGCACATCCAGCAGATACAGGAAACCTTTTATTATCTCCATGCCGGGAACCTGGTTTTGTCAACTTTACGCTGTACACAAAAAGCCTCTGCTCTCTGCTTTCCCAGTGCTCTGGGGAACCCATGTGAATACTTTTAAACAAGTGAAATGCCGTTGGGAATATTGTTTTATTTGGCAATGCTAAACCTTGAAACGCATCCATGAAGTGCATTTTAGAATTAACAATATTTAATATTTTTATGCACATGCACGCACATATGTACGTATGCATGCATTCTGGATTAAAACAAGTAAAGGAGGAAAAAAATACATCTGAGATTCATGCATCACTTGAAAGATAAGCCAAAGTGCCTTAAAAATAAATATCTCTGGACGAAGGTGGTAAGAGTAGGCGATCCTCTGATGTCCTCGGCGCAGGCCCACAGGCAGGACATGTGAGTGAGAGATGTCCACTCCATGGCACAGAAATTATTCCATTTATCAGCTCTACACCGTCTGTGTGACACGAGAATTAGGTAACAGGAATAATTTTGGAGAACTCTAAAATGTGTCAATGTTTACAAAATGTCCACCTGGCTTTTTAGAGGAATGGGGAAGCTAATAAGCTGTAAAAATAAAAAATAATAATAAAAATAAAAAAGGGCAAAACGAACGATGACAATACCTGATGAGAATTTAGGGTGAGTTCATCTGTGATTTTACAACAGATTGCTTGAACCTTTGTGGTCTTCTGGGCCTTTCTGACGCCACCTCATCATTACACAAACCTAGTTCATTCTCTTTGAACAACATCACTTTAAATCACTCGTCTCAGAAACTTTACAACAATGTCTTAGAGGCTGCTGATACAACAGTGGGATTCTCAAAAGAACGATTTCCAGCGCAATACACAGGGGAATTACGCTGTTTCCCAGCTGCAGTTGTTGGCCCCTTCTTTTGTGTTTTGTGTTTGTCTTTATGGTGATTTTTTTGATGTAGCAAACAAATTGAATTCTTCTTGAAAAATAAATTATAAATGGGAGTTTTCTGAGCTGTCTGCACAGTATTTGTTTTATCTTCCAGCATATCGCTGAGACTGGCGCTAAGAAAGGAGATGTTTGCCAACTGTCACCGCAAAGTGGTTTCTGAGCTGTAGCCTTATTGCTGGATCTCAAGTGCTGTTGCATAAAAGATATTAGCAAAAGCTGATCTTTTACAGATGACCAATACATAGTAAGGATCAGGAAAAGGTTTCTGAGACTCTTTTTTAATGCTAGCTTTTCTTTTGAACAGATGTTTCTGTGCTAAAAAATCTAAGTGAGCATATTTTTGTTTTATAGATCTCAGCAAACACCTCCCACTAGCCCAGGTTGCTCAAAGCCCCCTCCAACCTGGTCTTGAACACATCCACTGATGGAGCATCCACAGCTTCCCTGGGCAACCTGTTCCAGTGTCTCACCACCCTCAGAGTAGAGAATTTCCTAATTTCTAATCTAAATCTCCCCTCTCTCAGTTTGAAGCCATCACCCCTTGTCCTGTCACTACAAGCCCTTGTAAAAAGTCCCTACCCAGCTTTCCTGTAGTCTTGTCTGATGCACATTAGAGAGAACAGAGATAACTTTCCTCTGTAGGTCTTCACCAACAGTAGTCTCAGTGTCCTCCTTATCATCCAGATGAAAGGAACAAACCAGTACATATCTTAGGAATAAAGTTACAATAAAATACATAGGTTTGAAAAGATTTAAAAAAATAAAAAAATAAAAAATTCAAACTCCTACCCTGACAGTGACCATATTCTTTTATTCTCCTGCTGTATCAGGAATTTTCAGCAGTGAGAATTCATATTTCTTCTCATTCTGTGAAATAGAAAAGGCTTACAATTCTGTGAAATGTAATGTACAGGTTTAATAGGATTGTACTCTTGCCTAATGTCACAGTAACAAATAAATGCAATAGAAAATTGCTGACACAATAGAAAACTGCTAGTTCAACACAAATGAGTCTCTGTAAATAAATCTGAAGTAATTTCTCTATACATCTTTGCTACTGCTTTAAGCTCTGCTTACAGTCAGGAGCTGGCACGGCCTTAAAGGGGCGGGGGGGGGATCTTATATCAACCTCCTCAGTGTGTTCCAGCATATTGCAACTCAAGGAAAGAGTCTCTTGATGGTTGGGCTCAGAAACACCTCAGAAACTGGTGGAAATGGGATTGTGAGGGGACACAATGGTACTCCCAGGCACTTGGCAGGGGTCACATACTTGGATCCAGAGCTGTAGCAACACCATTAGCACCACATATCCTGGGTATAAGAAATGAAAGCAACTCCTCACCTCCCCGTCATCAGTTTTGGGCTCTTTCTGTCACCATTTCCTTACTGGCCCAGGCTTTCTTTTGACTAGCAGGTCTGGTGACAATTACACTGAGGAAATACACATTAGCCCTATCCCAACCATTTTCCATCCTGCTGGTGTCGGGTCTTCCCAATGTAAGACAGTACTACTCCTTTCCCACTACCAGTTTTAACATGACGACACCTCTGCCAGTGTGACCACTCAAAGGGAGAGCATAACGTGCAGCTGACAGACTGTTACGTATTGCACGAGACCATAAATGAGCCCTGTCATGAGTAAAAATAAACAGCAAACCACCAAAACTCAACAGTGAATACAGTGGCCGTTGTTGGTATGAAATTCTGATGGATAAAGCAGCTAGACCTCATACCAGTTATTTTGTTATCAACTATATCATGTAGTCAGAGATTGCCTTCTGATACTCAAAAGCGTGGTAATTATTTTGGTCAAGAGAATCTGCTTATTTAGTGCTATCGTGGCTTTACTTCTGTGGAAAGTTGGCCTTGGCCAGATCGTCACCCAGCTGCTCTCTCATACTCGCTTCTCAACAGGACAGAGGGAAGAAAATAAGGTGGAAAAGCTCATGGGTCAAGGTAAAGAGGGGGAGATCACTCACCCCTTGCCTTCGTGGGGAAAACAGACTTGAGCTGGGGAAAATTAATTTTATTTTCTGCCAACTAAACTAGATTTGGATGGTGAAAAAACAAGACAAAAAGTAAAATGCCTTCACCCTTCTATCCCCTTCTTATCTTCATTCCTTCATTTCCAGCTCCACCTGCCCCACCAGGGTCTCTCCAGGGAGCACCTCTTCCCCCTCCTTCTCCCACCGTGATGCTCAGAAAGCTTTCTCACACTTTTTCCCCTCACTCCAGTGTTTGCCCCTCAGCCCCGCTTTGCCCTTTCTTAAATAGGCTCAAGGAAGCATCTTTAAGAGGTGCCCTGCTCATTGCTGAGGGGCTCAGCTGTGTGCCCTGTGGTGGGTCAGCTGGAACCCACGATCTGCTTCCAGTTAACGGCCACTACACGATACAACATGTAAGGAATAAGGAGCGGCAGGAGGACCTGGTCCTTGCAGTGTTTATGGACAATCTCCCTGGGTGGTTTGATTAGCTGAGGAGCAGATGCTATTTTTCCCCCCTTTCTTGATCTATTTTTGTTTGGAAAACTTGAAGCTGATTGCACATGTGCTTAAAGTTTAGGTATGTAGATTTGGAAAAAAATCTAAACAAGTAAATGCATTTCATGAATATTACCAGATAGGCACCAAATATTTATTTTAACCGTTGGGTTTCTGTGCACAAAATGTTTAGCTGATGCAAACAAAGGGACTCGGTCAAATCTTCTTTAGGTTACAAAGGGAGTTTGTGTCTGTCCTGGTTTAATTATCTTCCTTGGTCCAGATGCCTTCCTTGAGCTGCATCTGCAAAATATTTCTCAGTTGAGGTATGACTAAATCCTTCCTATGATTTGGCCCCCTGGCCAAGATCTAGAGGAGCTGAACACCCACCCTGCTCTTGCTCGGGTGAGACTTGTGAGTGCTCAGCACCCTAAACCATTCTTGTAGGTAGTTTTGCATATCTCAGTGCTGCAAGATTTCTCTAGAAACTTCTTTCTATAGAAGAAATTGCTTGTGGGATGCTCCTCAGCACACAAATATGCACACATATGTGTGCCCTCCGTCTTTCATGGGCTGAGACCAGAAGGAACATAACTTTAATGTCGATTGCAGCAACAGATGAGCAAGAGGAAGCAAGTGCTGGCAAAGGCATCTAAGAGGACTTTGTAAGCCTTGGATGGAGGGATCATGGGAGTAGGATGACCAAGGACCTTCTCCTCTCTACGGAGGTCAGCCACCAGCAGAGGAACCTTTACCAGGGAAAATCAAAGGGCATGGTGTGTTACCTCCTGGTGAGCCCAGTGCAATTATTTTTGACTGCATCTCCATCTTCTAGAGGACAAATATTAGGCCTGTCAGGAGGCAAGGCAGAGTGTGATCCGGGATCACAAACCACGAGAACAGCATCAGAGCTGGCTTGTCAGCGAGCATCTCAAGGTCATCTCACTCCTGAGTCACCATTTTGTGTGACTCAAGGGTCTATTGTTTCCACTGCACAGATGGATGCACACAGCTCATGTTTTGATGCCAGGAAGCAACAAATCTTCCCCCATAACAGTCTTTTTATTGTGGTGGGAAGGGTAGAAATATTTAATTGATATTTTAATATAATAGATCATTCTGATATCAAAATATTAAGAATGCATTTTTGTACATTTTCCACATTGCGCCATGAAATAGAAAGATAAAGACTTTGGCTTTGTATAAGGTTTTACTTTGGTATCTTCTGATTAACCAAGTAGAAGAAGCTGCGTTTTCTTTCCTCCCATGCTGAGTACACTGACCTGAGCGTGTACATCTTTCCGACTGTCTGCACTGGAGTTCACACTGAGGAACTGATGACAGGAGTGTTGGCAACAGTCATATCTTTAAGGCTGGAATGAGTGATCTATCTACAAAATCAAATCACATCTCAAGATAAGAATTAACTTATGAAGATTGTTGTTGAATAAGAGAGAGAAATGAGAAGCCAACTGTTTTCTGATCATCCACTGGTGGATATTTTTGCCTTTGTGACCATAACTTTTGTCTCTTTTTCCAAAATGCTTCTTGAAAGAAAATTCTCCTTTTTCTCCTAATACTTTTCAATGCATTTTGCGATAGCCAGGATGGCATTATATAGTTTACCCAGATGGTCTGAATAACACTGAACAATTCCAGCCATGCTAATTGCAAACAATTTTGTTGAAGGAGTTGTTTTGTAGGGGGAGAGAAAAAAAAAGTAACTCATACCACTGATTTTTGTTTTGTTGTTTTTTTAGACTTGGCAAAAAATTGGGACAAGAGTTTCAAAAGCAACCAGTAAATGTGAGGAGGAATACCTCAAATAAAGAGGTGGTGTTTGGCATCCTCAGAGAATGTGCTCATCCTGGAGGGATCCTGACTGGGCAGACGTTTGAAATCATGGCTTAACACAATCAGGCAACGGCTTTTATGGGCAACAGCATGGTAAACATCTACCCTGTGTGCCTACCCAGTTCTGTGTTACACAGATTTAAGGCTCAAAATTACTCTGTTTTATCAACAAAAAATGAAAATCTTCCATTTCTTCCAAAAGGTTCCTCTTTTTACCTTTTAGTTTCTTTTTTTTTTTTTTTTTTTTTTTAAACCAGAAATCTCAATTTGGAAATATCTGGGGTACTGATATTTCAGACCTCATTTCCCACAGGAAACCAGTGGATTCCTAATTCATCACAGCAGCTCAGCAAGAGGTGAAAACTGTATGCAACATAATCTGTTGAGGGAGAATCACGCAGCCAGAACAATGGCAGGATAAAGATCCAAAATATATCTCCCATGAGCACTCTGGAAGTATTTTCTAAATAAATAAATTAAAAAAATGTTCAGTTTTCAATTTTTTGGTGAAAAGGCGACATATTCTAAAGAAGAGCTGCCTACTTCCATCCAGTCTGGTTAACTCCTGGGTAGCAGTGACAGGTGACACAGACCCTGGCTCATTTGTCTGCGTAACGTCTGCACACACTAACAAGTTTTGTTTTGTTTTTTTTTTTCTTCTGCAGTGCTGTGGCAGAGGATGGCACTTACAAAACCTGTATCTTGTTAGCTGATATGAAACGTGGTAGGAAAGACATAAAACTCCACTAAATTCTCCAACCTATGTACTGTCCTGTTGGTAGCTTAACAGTAGTAAACAGAGGTCAGCATTAAAGTCTCTCTGATTTCATTTTCCACTTACCACATATTCCATGGATCAATCATGGACTATGAGGCTCCACGGCCCCTTCCACAGGAGGAAGGATGACCTCCATAGTTAAGGCATTAGGCTTGAGTTTAAGAGATTTGGGTTCAATTTCCAGCTCTCCTATGGAATCTTGGGCAAATTATTTAATCGGTTGGTTCCTATCCCCCAGCTGGGAAGATGATAACACCTTTTTCGTCACTTTTGTGGTTCAATCCCTACAGTGGCTGTCGGCGCACGAGGCTCAGCACTGCAGAAATCCAGCCCTGCTTGAGGAACCACCACGAGCCCACAATAGCAGCAACGATAACCTATTTCCAGCAATATTAACACACACGCAGGTCAGCTCGAGCACATGGGAGGCAGGGCCACCGGCCAGAGAGGCGCGGGCAGCGCCCCGAGGAAGCCATGAACTGGCCGTAGCTGCGCCACGAGTCGCGTCCTCGCTTCGGCCCGGCGCAGCAGTTGTCAGAGCAGCGGCGGGCGGGGGCGATGCCACCTGGCACTTGCAGGCTGGGGAAGCCTGTCCGCCTGCTATCGGCACCCGTTACCCAGAGAGCGCTTGACTGACGGGAGCTGAGCAGCGTTTCACCCTGTGGGGCTCGTGACAGCCACAGTGTCTGTCAACACATTCTATCACTCTCTGCTTATGCAGACAAATTTCTTTTCCCCTTTTTTTCCTTTCTCTCCTTTTTTTTTTTTTCCTGATGTATTCATCACTGGGCTGCAGACACCTAGTTAATCCATTTAGAACCTATCAGCTCTGTTCATCGGCTCATAAACCCATTACCTCGGAGGCGCTGTGCTCAGGGACACAGGTGCCAGACCAGTGCACAAAACCCAATTGAGTTATGTAGCAAGCGGCAAGGCCCTCGGATTCATGATTCTGCCTGCATGGGGAATTGCGCCCGTTATGTGGCAGCAGCCACTTTATTAAATATCGATTTAAATCACAGCCTTTAATCAAATCTGATAGAAGACCTTTCTCACCTCCTGTCTCTCCTCCCCCTCTCTGTGCCTTCTCCATGCTCCCCCTTCTCCCCCAGCCCTCCCCGGTCCCCTCCTGTCTCGCACGGGTCCGCCTGATGACAGCGAAGCTCAGGAATGAATAGTTAGCAAGTAGTTCGACAGCAAACCCTTATCAACAGTAATGAGGCATTTGCGATAATCGAGTGATGAAATGTAAATGGGCAGTAATGAGCACAATTACATCCGCTGGGGAACCATCAAAGCTGCTTCTTTCCTCGCAGATAGATGAGCTCCCTCGCCGCTGCTGCCCATCGCTGACTGTGCTCTGAGCATGGCGCAGATGTGGGGACCGGCGGGGAGGGAGGTGGCACTGGGAAGGAAGAGCAGGACCCAGGCGGTGCCTCGCCGAAGGAGCTCGTTGACAGCGGACAGGTAGCAGTCGGGATCTGTCCCTGCTAATTCCACCTTTGATGGTTGGCCTTCGCCTCCTTCTCCCCCACCTTCTCCTCCCTCCTTCCCGGTCCTTAGGGATGATTTGATTTGCTGAAATGTTTGAAAACTGCCTCATTGTGCTAACAAGATTAACTTGAGCCTGTGTCTGTTTGATACACTGGAAATGCGCAGGGTGACTCGGACTGGCTTTCAGCTGGAGCTGAAAGAGCCAAGAAATGGGACGGTTGCCAGGGAACGGACCCGACAGCAGCTTATGTCATCCTCGCCGGCGAGGGACCAGCCGGGATAAACACCGACATGTTCAGGAACAGGGGGATGTCGGCGCTTCCGTAATCCGACCGGGGAACATTAACAGATCAGATCCCAGGAACTGCTCACCCAGAAATAAACACATCAAACTGCATAAGCTGGCCCAGTTACTCCATTTATACTGGATAATCTATGCAACTCAATAGCGCTAGAGAAAAGTCAAAGACCCAAGGTTAAAAAGTCGGGTTGCTGAGAAACCTGTGTGGAAAATACCCTGTGCCTGCTGGATGTTTCACCAAACGACTCTTGACTCTCTATTTCCTGGGTCTCACGAGATTTAACTGTCACTTATAACCTAATTGTCAGTGCCCTTATTTGCCTGTTTTAAAGCCATGTTATTGATGGAGAATTATCAAAGGAGTTTAAGAAGTGATTGGCTAAGGAAGGCTCATCAGCTGTGACTTTTTTTTTTCTTCCAGGTCATGGAAAAGCTTCTGGTATGCCTAAGCCCTGACATGATGGTCAAAGTTCTCTTTCTGAACATTTCCTTGCCTTAAAACCCCCTTTAATTGTGCGTTCATTGCATCACATGAAGAATTCCTATGCAGACAAATCTCCTCCCTGCCAGATCGCACACCTGACAGCCAGGCTTTCAGAACATGTCACCTCATGGTAATGAATTCCACTGGTTACCTCTCGTGCCGAGCAAGAAATACTTCCTTTCACTACGCTTTAATCTGCTGCCTTTTAATATCAGGGAACATTCCCCATTTTTTGAGTCAGAAGAGGCTCCGAATGACCAATCATAGTGCAGGAACCACATGAGCAAAGCAACCCAGATCCTGGCAAGCGCATCACATCAACTTGTCCGAGGACTAATTACATCAGTGCTGCATCTGAAGAGATATGACCAACGCATGGG
This sequence comes from Ceryle rudis, assembly GCA_033439905.1. Classification (NCBI taxonomy): domain Eukaryota; kingdom Metazoa; phylum Chordata; class Aves; order Coraciiformes; family Cerylidae; genus Ceryle; species Ceryle rudis. The sequence continues at coordinate 67,391 of JAAGNO010017890.1, forward strand.
TTTAGGAAAGATCCCTGAGATGACTCAGCCTGGTGCCATAGTCCACCCACCTGCTCTCAAACCAGAAAGCAGCTCAAGCCTGGACAATCAGATGGATCGAGATGGTCACCACTGCTAGCGGTCATAGAAGTCCTTCCTGATATGCTAAGGAGTTACTTAACGTTATGGAGTTCCATCACCCCCAGTATCCGGGTGCTTTTAACGGCACTATTTTTGGCGCACGCCGCGTTCAGAAATACACCATGATCTTTTACTTATTAGAAATGCAATAGCTGTTAAGTTGTATTAGTTATTGACCGTAGTGGCAATAAACTGTAGCAAGAGTAGCCTACAGTAAACACGGCTAAATCATAATCAGCTGGCACAACGCGGGTATTTCTGACTGTTTGCGCTGCGCTCTGTAAGATGCATTTGATCACAGTATATAAAAATGGGAGAATGCTGTATATGAGTCCGAAAATGTACCGAGTTTAAAGACGCACTCAACCAATTTATCATTTAACTTACAGCTTCGCAAAAGCTATTAAAAAACACTCTGAGCCTGCAGGCCACACATATGCTACAGCCCTGGAAATGTAAAGAAGTTCATTTGAATCCCTTAATAATGACCTTGACCTACGGAACAAGGTGTACTTATTGTCAACAATTCATCTCACTCTTGACCCTGGCAAAGCGCCTAACCCTCGAATACTTACAGTGGGGGAGGAAAAGCTTGGGATTTTCTTTTTCTTTTTTTTTTTTTTTTTTCTTTCCCCTGGTGAAATGGGCCAATTTTTTCCCCTGTTTAGCAAAATCTGGAACACAGATCATTAGAATGCTTTTGGCAGCTAATTTGAACATCAGTGACTCAACTTTGAGAAGGAAGCCTTTTTCTGCCCTAAAGAATCTCAGAGAGTTTTCAGACTACAGTAATTGAAAAATCCCTAAACACTCGCTCACAGAGGAGATACACATTACTGCAGGAACAGTCTACAAATTGTAAAGTATTCAATTTACATTCTCAGTACCTCAGGGCAGTTGTGAAGAATTTATATCTTCAGAAACCTTTGAACTAACAAAAGATAACATTTCACAGCAAAGTCTACTTGCATAAAAGTTTTTTAACTCCCTTCATTCTTATTCTGAAGGAAGTGTCTTTTGCACTTCAGGAACCAAGGCTCAACGCAGGTATCCGAGATGTTAAAAAGGAGATGGAAATAGAGGTGTTAAAAAAAATTTAATGGACGTACTGCATCTCATTTAGAACAGGAGTTCATTATTCACCAGTCCACACATGATGTATTCTTGCTCCGAACTTGATGTCTTTTTAAATGATACTTCGGTTTGATCAATGTGCAAAGATTCTTAGTTACATTAAGGCCCTTTATGCAAAGGGCTTTATAATGTGTGGGTAACGAGCACAGCTACCCCCTGGGTGAGGGCAAGAGGACCTTTTTTCTTCCCTATGTGCATCAGCTGGGGCAGTGTGTAGTGCCATATCTAATGTGGTCAGCTGGCTACAGCACCCTGAGTCTTCACCTGCCTAGAAACATTGCATTTAAAAATTAATTTGGATAAGATTCAGACCTGACACTTGGTAAAACTGAAAACAGAGTCCTTCTCTTATATATATATATATTTCACTTCTTAAAAATAGGGTCACTTCATAGATTATATCACTTGCGTCTCTATCAACAAACCAACACTTTCAGAGGTTCCACAGTGAACCAAACAAAAAGCTGTGTATTGATTTAGGAGCAAAGAACCTCAGGGGATTCATGGAATAGGAGGTAACTTTAACACGGCACTTAGGCCACACAGAAATCAGAGCTGGCATCTGGCTGGCACTGGAATGTCATGAGAAGACAACAGAAGCTGCTCGATCCTCAGGGTTCAAGCTTGAAGAATCAGGCCCCATTTGTGTAAAGAAAATTGCTCATCTAAACAGGCATCCCATTTGCTAGCTAAGAAATGATCTTTCTCTTCCTCTGCCCCTTTTCTTGATCAAAGAACACTCAATATAATTACCAATCTAATGACATCCTTTTGCTTTGACTTTGTTTTAGATTTCTATGGAAAAAGAGAAGGGAGGAAGGACCAAAAAAAATCTGCTTCGAGCCAACCCTAAATCTGTGATTACCATATTCATGTCCAACACTAAGTATTATGTGGAAACATTAATGAAAGTTTTAAAATGCAATCATTGGTTAAAGGTTTTTGGGTTTTTTTTCCCCTTCTCTATAAAGAAATTGATAAATGTTTCTATTAACTAATAACCCAGGAATCAACAGTCTTATAAAACCAGTTTATTCAGCCCAGAAAATTAGGCAATCCATCATGACTGATTTGCTCACATTTTCCCCTGCAAATAAGTGAGATGAAAACTTTAAAACCAATAAGATAATGCACTTAACAAATTCAGCTGAGAGAGATGGATAAACTAAGATGCCACTGGCATCAGTTAAGGAAAATCTGTCGTGTTTCCAATTATTTGAGCAGATTTTGTATCCCAATTTGCTGCCAGACTGGCTGCATCCCCCACTCCCCTCTTTCAAACTAAATCATCTGATCTTAAATCAGAACAAGCTCATCATATCACACTATGAAAGGCCAACAGGGGATAAATGACACCAGATGTTATATGAGTTTTCTTTTAGGCTTTCATTTCAGACTTACTGCATTCCCCATGCTGCTTTTTACTTGTCAAAAACTAAAATGTGCTTTGATAGATAACAACCCTATTTTCTTCACTGCCTGAGCTTAGAGAATACCATTAAGTATTGATATTGATGGTGCTTAACTAGGGAATGCAACCTGGGACTGCAGAAAGCAGGATCCTGGGATCCTGAGGTATCTTTCAGTCCCACAGACGCATTTTCTGCTCATCCCAGGGTTTTTCTGTTGTTGCTGCTGGGGGTGGCACTGGGATACACGCTGGGTGATTTTACAACGCAAAATGCGAGCGCACAGACAGACAGGAGGAGCGAGGAGGGGCAGGCACACTCACAAACATAACTCTTAGGCCCATCTGCTGCTGCTGTCTGAGCTGCTGAGGGAGCCGGTGTCATAAGGAAAGACTAACAATGAACTTCTGAAGCCGAACCGAAGGCTCGCTGGTGCAAATTCCAAGGCACATCATTTTAATTTGCTTTGCTTATAGTTTTCCGGAGTCATTGTGTGCCCAGCCTGGTAGGGAGAGGCTGGAAAATGGCAGAAACAAAGAACAGCAGGCGCTGCTCAACAGCGGTGGGAAAAGCAGGCAGGCAGGGGAGAGGCTGTTTGTGTCTGCAGGGCTCACCGTACCCCACCAGCCCACGTCTGGAGGGAGAAGCTGCTCTGAGAGGGACAAACCTGATGATTCTACCAAGGTGCGCTCAGCCTTTTAAAACCCAGCTTGGCCACATGCAATGTACTCACTGTGGTCTCAGGCTTAAAATGTCTGGGTGGTGCTGCAAAGAACCTGAGCTACAGAAAATGTGAACTTCCTCGGTGCAGGGCCAAGATAAATAAATAAATAAATAGATTAGTCTGGCTTGTGAAGAAAAAGCCACTTCTTTCTACCCTGGCAGAAATGATTGTTTTTAAGAGTATTTATAAAGCTACCCTAGCCTTTCATAATTACCACAAATATTTTCATAAGAAAATACCTAGAGTAATGAACAGACTTTAACTCTTAAACTCACAGTGACTGGCGACATCACATCATACTGGTGTTTGACATCATGATGACAGGATTGTCTTCCAGCTGGCCTGGTGCCTATGTTTGTACAGAGGCACTACCATGGCTTTGAATACTCTAGTCCACTGCCTGGGAGTAGCTTTCTTGTCTCCTGGTTGGCTATAGGAGGTGGCAGCTTAACCTCATCGACTTTTCTTCCAATACACCCTGCAGAGGCAGCGAGGAAGGGTGTTCACACATCCTCTGACTGCAGCTGCTGGTGAGCAGCATGGTCTAAAGTGCACTGAAGTCAACAGGGTTAAGCCTCAGGAGCAAAAGAAAAGATAAGGGTGCGGTCAGTGCAACTGACAGCAGCAGAGGCTCTTCTTTATGGGGCAGAAATGCTTAATCACAGATCCTCAAGCAGAATTCGACTCCATTTAAACACCACAACAACTTTTCCCTCTTCCTCGACTCTTTCTGCTGTCCCGGTGCCCTGCTGCTGCCTGTGCATTTCTGCCCACTGTTGTGATTCCACTGGCTTCCACTGACAGCATCACCTTTGCAACTCATGCAAAACATGCTTGGTGAACAAAATACGCCAATAAGCCAACAGCTGTCAGAAACCATGACTTATAGCATTAAAAAGCATCGGTTTGGTTTGGCTGACACTCTGTAATCTCTAGGTAGCACAGCATCGCTTGGTACTAAGAACAAGCTGGCCTCGACTCCCATCCCAGCAAACCTTTACAAGAAGGTAGAAATCCCCACCAACTGACTAGTGCAATGAAGTGATCACGCAGAACACCCAGGGTGCGGGGGGAGGGGGCTGGCAGCAGGTACTTTGATGTGTTTAGGTGCATGGATCTAGAGATGGGGGCCCTTCTGAGCCCACTTTCATTCCAAGTGCTAGGCAAAACACGGTGTGAAGAAAGGAGCCAACAGCAACTCTTAAATCTGGGGGGACAACAAAAGAAGTGTCACTGAATATCTCACAACCAAGTTGTGCCAGAGTTGCCACACCTTTAGCTGCTTGTACCATGGAAATCTGTGATATCCAGAAGCGGTGAGCCACAGCTTGAGCTGTATCTTAGTGCCCCCCACATCCCCCCAAGATTTAGTTTGAGAACAAGCATCTTATCGCTTGCTTGTCCAAGCTCTAAGTGTACTTTCTGTCCTTCATAGAAAACGAGTGAAATAGGGTAGAAGGTGGTAAGTTGATTACTAAACTAAAAACAACTAACAGTGGAAGATATTTAGGCAAAATGACAAAAGAACCCCATCATCTATTCAAACTACTGTCCCCCCAAAAGGGGACGGAGTGACCTTTTCATCTTTTCTAAACGCCTGATTATTATAAACACGGTGAGATATGCTAGTTACCAGATGAAAGGAAAAGTCTCCCATCCTCCCATGCTCTCTTTCACTGCTAATTTATCTTCCTGCACCTGACTATGCACCTGCTCACACGCTTTGTGGAAAAGGGCCAAATTGCTTTTGGATCCATGGGCACAAAGGAAAATGCCTGTGACTCGGTAAACCTCCAGCATCATCTCCTGATGTAGGAGTTGATCATCTCCTACAGATGTCACTGCTACAGTCACCAGAAATACAACATCCGTGTCCCCCTGGTAGCCAAGCTAAGTGTGGTTCAAAATGGGCCATCGTGGGGAGAGACATCAGGGATGCCACCTCTGCTCCTCCTCCAGAACTATATGGGCTGGGAAATGTGTTGTCCTGCATGTAGGTACTCAGTGCTTCCAGTCAATTTGAGCTGGTGCTTTTTGGCTCCTCTGGAAGTCCCTCCTGTAAAGGTTCTCTCTGTACATTAATTTCTCTGGTAGAAACCTTCGCCCAAGCTGAAGATTTTAAGTGAAATTGGAAAAAAAGTCTGTGGAAACTCTTTTTGGAACCTCTTTTGGTGGACAGCTGCCCTGGAAAGCTTGTTCTTCAAACCAGGAAAGGAAAATGGCCCTCATGACAGTGTGAAATCAAAGAGGTTTGAAGTGCAGTAGCAAATGCTGACAACAAACTGCTCTTAACCAAAGTCCACATTGAATACCACAAGCAGAAATTAGGCAGCTAACACTTTGATGTGACCAATCAATTAAAAAAAAAAATTAAAAAAATCAACACTCTGCTGGCATGTAAGTATCAAACAGAAGCAAAATTAATCAAATCAATGACTTCTTTCAGTGTATATTCAGCACAGCTAAACCCCACCCATCCCTTGCTCAGGCCACTGATACAGTAAAATCACCATGTTCTGCCACTGGCCTGCCTGTGGAAGCGAGCTCCTAATTTAATTATCACATACCCTCTGCTCTTATTGCAGAGCTATTTCCTTCTACGTTTGCTCTGATCTAAGACACACCATTTCCTGGACTGAAGATAAACAACATCGAAATACCCCCAGCAGTAACCCTCTTAAAATAAAAGTCTGGGAATTAACAGCAGCCGCACAGATACCTTTGGAGATCACAGGAGCAACTCTGAATTTCCCGGCATACAACTGGACGAATATTTGCCTTCTCATATCTTTCCAGTTGAGAACGAAGCAGCCAAGTAAGGGGATTTGAATGCGTATTGGCTTGCTGCCTCTGCTGTTTTGATTTGCAGACTGGCCAAGCAGAACACAATTAGTGGTTATTGACACCTTTACAGGAAGCACTCATAAGGGAAATGGGAAATTGAAAATGTCCTTTAAAAGATGGAAGCAAAATACTGTATCAAAGCTTGCTGGTAAATAAGAGGAGCCCAGAAAAGTGCTCAGTCAGAATATTTGTATGTCTGTATCATTTAGGAAAATCCTATTATGGCTTTAGCCACAGAGACATCCCTGGTGTGCAAGATAGAGGCAGTTCATAAAATACATAGCATTTTCAGCTTGAAAATAGGGCAACCTATTGCTTTCTGTAGATGGCTATGTTACACCCCAGTTCCCATCAATAGAACATAATCTCATTGCAGCAGGCAATACTCAATATCAATGAAACACTGGTATTGGAGGTATTTGCAGACTGCCAGTACCTAAAGGACAGAAAGACTTTGTGTTTTTACAAGGGCCAATATCTCTGGAACACATTTATGAAACAAGGCAGCACACCAAGGAGGCAAACGAGTTATATGCATGTGTCCACCGAGCCGTCTGCGGGCATTTGTTTGCTTTCTCCCTCTTCTCTGATACTTTCTACCGTCCTTACCTTACGATCTCTTAAGTTTCACAAGCAATGTCAGTTATGCAATTAGTCCCCTGCCAATTAATGCCAAATTAGATGCCTGCTGTCAGCGTTCCCCAGCACTGACGGAGTATGTGGTAATCATCTGTAACCAGGATAATGCTCTAAGGAGTCTGCATTGTTCTCTGGAAAGGAAAAAAAAATAAAAAGGAAAAGAAAGAAAAAGAGAAAGAAAAAGTATGTCGTATGTCCACTTACACCATCAGCAGTCCGTGCAAAAATAAAATAAGTTTTGTTGTGCAGTTATCCCAATGATTAAAATATAATAGGCTAATGAGATTACAAAGCTGATTGTGAACAAGACCAATTGTGTTAATTGGAGACTCCTGAATGGCAATTTGAGCTGCTGCCGCTGCTGAGTTTTGAAATATAATCAGTTTTACTAATTTTATCTGATTTCTTAATGAAGCTTGCCTTGAGCAATTGTTCTATGTGTTCTTTAGCAAACAGCGTGTGTCATAACTGCCGACATTAATCTTGATTACTTTAGTTAAAATAAATAGTTATACTTGGGCGGCTTTCAGAAAATACATCAGAGCAAATGTAACGTTAGGAAGAGATGGGGGTTTACTTCTTATATTTGTTGCTTTTGCTATACTGTATTTGCAAAGTCCCAACCATGAGACATGTTTCTTGTGTCACCTGATCTCCTTCAGACTCCCCTGTCTTTTGCCTGCCCTTCAGAAAGCGTTTTTGACTCCACAGAAAGAGGGATAAAGGCAGTTGCTTGATTATGGAAAAAATCTTTACTAAGAGGAAGCAAAAAATAAAATAAAATCCACCAACACAACCCGTCTCGGGGAAAGAAAAAAAAAAATACTACAAAGAGCTTTCTCATGCGTGAATCTCAAAGTTGGCACACACAGTCTCACCACCTCATACTCCAGCTGCCAGTACTAACACTCAAGCCGTATAGAAACACGCTCTCTCATATAGCTTATTTATTTTTATGGAGGATTAATATACTTAGGATGGTTCTTTGGAGCTTTCATAGTGCAGTTGATGGGATGCTGTACCACATTGCTGCTTACAAAGGGACAAATAAACATTAACAAAAGTGAACAGTAGAAATGGGGAAATGGGAATATAAGTGCAGCCTGAATTAATGGTAAACATAGCTAGAGATTGCTCATATTTCAGAGCTCCTATTATATTATGGCCTTGCCATTACATGGATAATCCTTTCATAATTAAGATAACGGCTAACTCGTCTGATAGCTGTTATAGATCTTTTTGAGCCAGTATGCTTATATGACAACATAATTTGCATGTACTTATTACTGGACTATAAAATGTGGGGATTTTATATGTAGTTGCATTGATTAGGTACTTGGATGATAAATAGAAACCATCTTGGGAAAGATGATATAGGATATATTAAACATTTATTTCACCCTCTCTTTATAGCCAGGCATTGGCTTGGTAAATTAAAAGCGTTTAGTCTGGCCTGGATAATAATCTATGTCCAATTAGGGTCTAAATATGTATAATAAACAGTCTGGCTTTTAATTCATATTCATGGAGAAATTTCTTTAGGGTTTTAGAAAGAATTGCAAAGTTTTTTTCTCTAAGATACCATATCCTAGAATGGGGGAAGGTCACGAACAGCAGCACAAGCACGGAGAGCAGCTTCAACACAGCCCTCCCAGGGACTGCAAGTACCACATAGGGGCATTTTCTGTTCACAGATACAATGGGTGCAAGTTGGGATTTCCTACTCTCAGTGCTTCACTGAGCTACTGCTTGAAACACCACAGCTCAGAAAGGTATCAGCTTTTAGGGACAACTCTGACTTTTATGGAGAAGCTGACATCTGACATACTGTGTTTTCACTCCCTGACCCTGAAAATATTGCCTTTGAATTAAAACTCCTTTCTGTCCTGCTTAAAAATCGAGCTGGGAATTCTGAGGATCAAAAAACCCCAGCCCAAACATAAGATGTTTCCACAACAACTTTTCCTTGAAATAACGACTGATAACTACAAGTGAGACACTCAGGTAGAAGGGGAGTGTCCCCATCAGCCTGTGTCCCTCAAACACCAAACAACCTTTTTCAGACACATTTAAGCCTCCATTGTGTAGGCTCATTGGCTTCTTTAGAAGGCCTGATTTGCTCAATGAGTAAAAAAACCACATGTGAAATTGAATTTGTGTATTCTTGCTTCTGCTTAATAAATATGAAAAGGTATACTTAATGAGAATTTACTTTTACCCCACTCTGCCTTCCTTAATGAGAGCTAATTGAATAGAACAATCTTCATTTGGCAGGACACATCACAAGAGCTTGTCTATACTTAGAAATTTACTGAGATAACTAATCTAAAATGGTTGAGAAATATCCCTACAGCTTTCTGCCCAAATAGCTGTTCCAGAGCAATTATTTCAAACAAGCTATTTTTGCAAATTTTCAAGTGCATACAAGTCTCAAATCTAATATCTGGCTGGCATTACATACCCAACTAGTTTTTATGGATTAACTTATTTGATCTGGTAAGTCACACTGTAGTGATAAAAAGAATATAGTAACATTGGCTCTGATTTGTCCTTATGTTATATATATATAAAGCATTAGTGCAACTGGTAATTTGGCTATATAAGACCTGAATATCGATTCCCCAGTACCAGCTGCAAATTCCCAGCCCCAAATACTTTTACAGGTACCATACAGGCTACTTTGTAATAAATTTTTTCACCTTTTCCCTTCCCATTAGGACTGAATAATTTATTTCTCAAGTGCTTTCCTTGCAATTTGCAGACAGCTGGGCTGCTGTAACTTTCAAAGGTACATTAGTGTGTGAGAAGCCCTATTTTAGGTCCTTGCTGTGCTCAGTACAAGCGTGGCTACCAAGTTTCAAAGCTCACACGTATTTCTTTGGGGTCTGGCAGCGCACCAAAACGGCAGCCTCTGCTAGAACAGCCTGGATTCAGCTGACGTGGATTGATCCTTTCTTGTTATGTGTGAGAACCATTTCCCTCAGCATGACCACTGCTTTAATCTTGTATTTTAAACACCGACAGAATGGCAGATTTTACAGTATAATCTGGGAGGCACAGCAGCCTTTTAGGAGAATGAATCATTAACCTAGAAGCTATGTTTAAGTAAAAAGGATAGACAACAAGAAAGGGGGAGAGAGGGAGAGAGATTAGTTTTGTTCATGATTTAACACACAACTGTGATCCACCCACCTCCAGAACACACTGCTGGAGCAGGAATAAACCTCGCTATAAGCAGGGCAGGGAAAAAGTGGCAATACAAAAAGAGCTCGAGGAGCACAGGGAGAGAGGAGAAGGAAAAACAGATTTTAACATTTTCTCTGCTGCTGCATTTTTGAAATGCAACACATACTTTTATGGTAGTAATGTTCTTGTTGCCGTGCTGGTGTAAAAAGAAGAGCAGGAAGGCATGTTGAGGATGGCAACACCTCAGACCAACTCATATAAGTGGTGATAAAAGAGAGAAAAGAAAATATAGATGTACTGGTTTTCCTTGTATTTAAGTCAAGCCAGTTAAAAGAAACTTCCATTCGATTACAAAGCTGGGTCATTTTTGTTTACAGGATAACTAGATTGCAGCTAATGTTGATATATTAATCAATTTGCAAAGGGAGAGCTTCTGGGACAGTTTCTCATTTATACAACTGTCCCTTCTGTATCAGGCAGGGCAGATTAAATGTAATTTACACCCTTAAGTTTATTTTACATTGCTATGTTATTAGTGTAAATAAGAATAAGACCCTCTGCTCTTAAACTACTCCCAAAGGTGGTTTAAATAATAGAGACCCAAATGTGAAACTGCTACTCCTCATTCATTATCTCCTTTGGCTTAATAGAATACATCTTGCCCTCACTTATATGACTATAAATGTGTGCGTACATGTATTGACATCATGGGTACGCAGGAGGAGCAGGAGAACCTGTGTGAGCATTGCTGTAATTACAGTATTTACATTTGCTCAGCACATGTACACATGTAGCTTCCTTTCTCCTTGATTGCAACCAGGAGGATCTTAGATTGACCCATTATTATCGTTAGTGTTTTGTTTGTGGGTTCCATTTTCAAATTTGACCCCTTAGGAAGAGACCATGGAAAAAAATAAGCCTTTAAACTTGCGGTTAAGGGTTGGTATAGTCTTAGGGAATATATTTTTTTCCGATGTATGACTTAAATCCTTTGTGTAACTTGAACTTGTGCTGCCCAGTTGCTCCCTGCAGGTGGTATTCCCAAGTGCATATGCAACCCATATGACCAGCAGGTTTTTTCAGCCATCTCCTAGGAATTTTTATACACACCCAAGTCGCCAGAAGTGATTGAGCTAGATCAAAGTAGGGCAAGAGCGAGGTGATCCACATGGGTGGCTGTTGTCATGTGTCCTCATATAATTTGGTGATGCAGGGATAAACCAGGTTACCGTGCCAGGATGCATCAAAGGGAAATGAACCATGTTTGAAGGAAGTTCATATCACCAGGAAAGCTCAGGCATGGCCAAGTACATGTATATGTAAGTATATGTATATGGAGCTACCTGAGGAGACATCCATGGCCATCTATAAATGACATCCTGCTGACCTGCCTATGATGGAGCACATCAGCTGGGTCTCCCATTTACTGGAGGGAATGGGGAATAACTCTTCTTCTATTCTTCATTCAAACTAAGGCATTTGTAAACAAGAAGCAAACTCATACCAGATGGGATCTTACTTTTCATAATGCAAAGACCAAAATGTTATTTAATTTTTCCAAATTGATTTACTATGTCAGGCAACTCTTCTGTTCTAACGGTAGGAACTCAGGAATTCAGGGGTTTCCCCACCTCATCCAAGAATACAGAGTGACTTATCTCCCAGATCTTAAGATTTCTCTCACACCCACAAAGCTGAAGCCACAGCTAAATCTGTCATATCCTGGGAATTAGAAAACTTTCAGAGAAGACACATGTGCCTTTTCCTTCCTCTTCTCTTTCAAGCCATCTCTACGTATAAGAAAAAGGGTGGCATCACAATCCCTGCCTTTAATTCTTCATGGATTTTTTTTTTTAATACCATCACTTCTGAGATGCTTTTCTGACTTTTTCTTTTTACCCTTGCTTTCTCAAATGGATCTGCTGAAAACAGACAGTTGTTATTTTTCCAGGCAATATTGACTTATTATTATGTCATATAGTCTACATTCAGATTTCTCTTTCAGAAGAAAATATTGCCTCAAACTGTACATACACATAGCTAAGGTACTTTTGCTACATTTAGATTTTATTTTTTTTAATAGCTAGGATTTACATTTTTCTGTATTGTTTTTATACTGCTGTTTATTTTATTAGGGTTTTTTTAACGTATTTGTCATGCACGGTTGTGGCTTGTTCTGTAAGCCTTTAATATATAAAGGAAGCTTTTTATATGCAACAAATAAGAATTTTCTCATTTCACAAAACAAAAGGAAAAAGCCCCAACAGATTAAGGTGAGGTTAAAGGATAAAATTAGCCTACAAATTCAGTCTAGCACTTAAACAGGCACGTAGTTTTAACTATATGAATATTCCCGCTGAAATCTAGGACAGGGAACTGTATTTAGAACAGTTTTTAAACACTCTTCTGACCAACTGGGGTTGTAACAAGTTTTGCGTTCAAGCGTAACATGATTAGCAACCATGAGGAAAAAAAAAGTGGGCTAAAGAGTTATCCTGAGTTGCCTGCAGAGTGATTTTATTCCTAATGCCTTCCTTTGGTTGGCAAGACTGTAGTCAAAGGATGCTAAGGCAGCAGAAGCAGGCTGTGAAGCAGCTCCCTGAGCACCCAGGGTTGGCAGGACAAGCATTTCTGAATGAGCAACGGCTGAAGGGCTGGAAAAGACCTAAACAAATGCTGGAAAACCGAGGGAGAGGTTAGACCTCTGTTCTTTAGGTTTGCAGGAGAATGCAGTCAAACTCAGGCTGTTTTCTTACCTTCCCTTTCCTCCAAAATTAAATCAAAACTGACAGAGTAAGGAAAAGATTAACACATTTGGAGTCGGGGAGCAGAAAGACTGACTCATTCTTGTTTATGATGCTTGCCTGGTTTGTGATTTGGAACAAAACTGAAGTATCCAGCTAGATTTCTCAAGCACATGCCAAGCACAAAAGATTGCCAGGCTTTGACCTTCCTCGTGACATCATCTGAAAGGCTGTGTAATTCCCCGTGGATAAATATCCACAGAGGTCACAGCAGCTTGCTTCAGCAGCTAAAATCTGTTTGCTGTCCTCTGCACACTTGCATTCGGAGGAGGGTTTATGATAATGATCTAATCTGGGATAAGGAAAAGTTCACAGGCTGTTCATAAATAAATTGAGAGCTGGGTATAGAGGTTAAACCGAAGGTGTGATCTGGTGGCAAAGCAAAAAAAATGAGTTTTACCTAGGTGGCAAACCCTGAAATTTGTCCCCTTTGTCTTTCTTACAGAAGAACTTGTGGTCTTATGGAAAACTAACAAAAACCAACCAGATCTCTTTCCTTCTCCAATATACCATAAACCATCTGTCAAAAATAGCATCTCAATGCTGCACAGATCTACCTGAGCCCTGTTTGTTCAGAAAGATGGATACATTTTACCACTGCTGTCTCAGCTCTGCAATGGCACATGGTTTGAAGTCTCATGCTGAGGTTTTAAAAACAAATCAGACCACTGATCTTGTGGAATCACTAGCAAAGAGATATAAACCCGCCTGGACACTGCTCTGCTGGGCCCCCTGCTCTGGGTGCCCCTGCTGGATGGAGCAGGGGGGTGGCACCAGAGCATCTCCAGAGGGCCCTTCCAAACCTGACCATTCTGGGATTCTATGCAGTAGCTCTGGAGAAGATAAAGAGGCAATTTCTTTGATGCTCTGAAGGTGTAACCTGCAGCGTGGTGATGATGAGCCATTTGGCATTTCCTTTTTACCAGAAACCCACCAGTTACAACTTTTTTAATCTGTTTTGCTGAGATTGAAACCGGAGTGAATGAAACAGTCCAGATCTCACAAAAGCCTCCAGTCAAGGGGCAGGCTTGATAGCTGGGCACACAATAGAAGAAATCTGTCTGGTTTTATTTCTGGTGAAAGAAGTCCCTTTTTGAGAAATTGGATCTATAAAACTGCAGGGCATGATACAACAGTAATAAATGCATAGAAGCTTTCATATTTATTAATTGCACATATTATAAGATAGAAACCAGACAGAGCAGCTTTCTAAATTAGGATCGAGATTTTCTTTTTTTTTTTTCCCCCCACTCTTTTAGCTGCAGATTCTCATTCAAAATCCACCAGTGAGGTTTCTGACTATCAAGAGACCCCAAACTGTGTTAGTATTTGAGAAAAGGTAAACAAGACCGTCACATGAAGAGTACAGCTACTTAAAATTACCTTGTTCCTACGTCCCAAGTTGGACATGAAAAAAAACAAAACAAAGCACAAATTGACTCTTTCTAAAGTCTGATCCCAAACCAGTCAATAAAAAGCAACTTCTAGAGATCACTTCCTCAGAAATTACTTGGAACGTTCCATTTAGCGCTCTGAAACATGAATGTTAGTGGCAAGAAACCACAGTTATTCCTAGGTCAGAAAGCAGAAACTCGGGCACTGGAATTTTATATAGTTTCTTCAGAACTCACAAAGGATTTGGGAAGCCAACTCTGTCCTTTGCCTCAAGATCCTCCATCCATTTTCCAGAAATGGGAGATCTTACTGTAACGACCTGAATTTTTTTTGCCTTAGAGCAGGGAGCGAGTCTCCTCCCACCCTATTTTCTTGGTGTTGTGTCTTTGATCTTTCTTACCAAACTGCTTCTTGTGGCCATCTGCGGGGCGTTTAAAAACCAAAGCAAGTGAAGGAAAAGCTCTGCCACATGGCAGGTGCAAAAAGCAACAGTTCTAAGGACTTGGGAAAATATGAAAACACGGCACCTACATTTGACCTGGTGTTGCTGGTGCTTTTCTGGCACTCTGCTGGTGTTTATGTTACCACTGCGGTATTCCATTGTTTCCTATAAAACTACAAAGTGATACTTAATTTTTTTTTTTCCCCTTTTCCTTTTATCCCATTAATTAGTCATGAATGACATCGAGACACACAGAGGCGAGACACCCCCGTGCATTTTCTTTTGATGCTCCTTGAAGGAGGCTTGGTGCTCGAAGAAAACATTTCCCTGCCTCCCTCCTCTACGAAAGCCATTCGGGCGGCACTGCCATTCAAACGGTACGGCGCAATCCCTCGCACGCTGATAGGGAACCTCTAAAATTGTCCCCCGTAGGTTCATATTCAGCCCCTGAAGGTTCACTTGAGTTTAATTTCACTAATCACACGGGGACAGTTATTTTTGCTCTCGCTCAGCTTCTCTTTCACATGCGAGCGCACACGCAGACACACACACACACACTCTCACGCTGCATCCCTCCTGTTCTGTTGCACTTAAATCCAGATTAGCTCTGACCATCCCCGCATGTGAGCGGGGAGCGACACAACGCCACGCTGCCTAAGACCATGGGTGGGTCCTTCGCTTCGAGCCAATTTATTCACATTTGCCATGGTAAGATTGATTTTTTTTATTATTATTATTATTTTTATTATCCATTTTTATTTTTTTTTTCTTCTCCTCCTGCGTTTCTGAGTTTATTTAGCTGATTTCAGAAAGCACCGCAGAGATGGGGGCAGAGATCGTCTTCAAGGTTGCTGTCATCTGGAATTTTATGTCCTTCATTTTCTTTCACTCTGTATGCCTGTCACATCGGCTTAACTGTGAGTAGCGTACTAGCCAGTACCTCTGGCATACTGTATATTAATAGAATATTGATATAGCCCAAACACTGTTGTGGGATTCATCATTTGGTAAATCCTCTGCCGTCTGCAGTTTTACAGAGCCGTTTAATTAGCAATTTTACAGCCTCCTATTCTCTCATTAAATTAATTAATAATTAAGTTCAAATATAGGCATCTTTAATGTCATAATTATATTTCAGTTTTATGGTCACCAGAGTTTAGCTCATTAGGCAAGGTAGTCATAAACCATAGCTCTATTTAGGGGCTGAGACACCAATGCACAGGTTCTCTGCTTCTGCTTGGTATTTTTATCCTTCTCACTTTCTCCTCTTCCTCACCCATCTCCCCTCCCTCTCACCGCTTTCTGCTAGCACCAGTGGTTTACCCTGTGGCAGCCCTTTTTCATTCCTATATAAGGTTAATAAAAAAAAATAAATCCCTGACACACACCCTGTTACAACCCCCTCCCCGTAGCTCAGCGATGCTGGCCTCTCCTGGGTCCTGCTTCTTTACAAGCCCCGGGGACCATCATGTTCAGTGCTGGGCACCCAGCAGCGGCCAGTTTTCTGTAGCATCATCTTATCGGTGACATTGCACTCCGGTGTGACAGCCTGATTTACCAAGGCACGGGGCTTCATAATGGCATTTCACACACTATGAGAAGTTGCACGTTGGTTTATATGTAGTGGATTTATTTCTGTCATTATCACTGATTAAACCATCTTAGTTGAGAAGGCAAAGCGAAACTTGGCTTTGAAATCGTTCTTATTTAATTTTGTTTGCACTCACATAACCCAGGACAGCACTAATTATCTCTTTAGCGTAGCTCATATTTCAAATGTAATTCATATGTAAATTGTAATTTAATTCATATGGGAATGTTTGTGTTCCTCGCATATTCTCAGTGAAGAGCACAAACAGCGAATTGGAACTGTTTGGAAATGAAACAGTGAATTAAAACTGTTTGGAAATGAAAACTTTATGTTGCTTTTTTGAGCTGTCTTTGATTTGTTTCGGGCTTGTTGTTTCTCTAATGAATCGTGATTCAATTGGAGGGCTAAGGCCAATGGATTCAGGCTCCTCTCTGTGCTCACTGGCCTGCTTTTCCTTATGAAATGGGAAGGAGCTTTCTGTATGCTTACTACCTGTGGAAAAACTCTTTGTGTGATGACTATTATTAATAACAAATAGTTACAGGGCATATTTGTGTGACTACAGAGCCCGTGAGCACTATTTGTGCCACTTTGCCACCCAAACAGAACTCTGAGCAGGCACAACAAGGAGTGTTATTTTTGGATCAGAGTGTGTCTGGTAATATCAGGTCAAAATTTTAAGCCCCAACACAAATTTTCCATCTATGAACCTTTGTGATTTTATTGCCTTTGAACACCATTGAACTGCTTAATGGGGTATTACTGTCATCTCTAAAAACTGCTGCTGACCCCAGTGAAGTGGCCTTTCGATGGGGCAAGTCAAAACTTCTTATTTCTGTGAGCAGGACAAAGTTATTCCTGGACTGATGAATTTTCACGACGGGTTCACCTGCTGTACGTGGGAATTACACTGTGCTACACTCTTAAAAACGGAACTAAAAGAAACAGCAAATGCAACAAGCCAGGTGTCACCAGGAGGGTGAGCTTGAGAGCACTGCCAGACAGTGCAGCAGAGAGGGTGAAGGGAAAGTCCTGAAGGGAATGGGAAGGGTTAAAAGTTCAAATGAAAGAATAATTACACCCGAAGAGCTGGCCAGTTACTGAAGGATGATGTCAGATACAGTTTTCTTTGTTGAAACTGCCCCGACAAAACCTTTCCTAGGCAAAATTGCACTCACAAGGGAGATATAAAAGGTCTGCTTCTCACAGAACAAGATCTTCGCTTGGCCTATGCCTCAAGAAGCCACCTGTGCTGTAGGGACTGGAGCCAGGCCCACAGTCACTGCTTTGCCCCTTCAAACCATGACCTGACCTGCCAATGGCCACAAGCCAAGGGGTGACAGTTTTAAACTAAAAGAGGGAGATTCAGACTGGAGAGAAGGAGAAATTGTTGGTGCTGAGGAGGGTGAGAGCCTGGCCCAGGCTGCCCCGAGAGGTGGTGGCTGCCCCATCCCTGGCCCCATTGCAGGGGAGGTTGGCCG
>JAAGNO010017891.1:7453-20593 GCA_033439905.1 Ceryle rudis
AGTTCTGTTCTCACTCAAACCAGGACAGCATTGTAAGTGATTGGTCAGAGGATATAATACTAGGGTTGGCCTGGAAGAGTCTTCATATGTCAAAGGGAGATTGGTCAGAGGATATAATACTAGGGTTGGCCTGGAAGAGTCTTCATATGTCAAAGGGAGAGTCCTGTCTCAGCAAAAGATGGAGGTGCTGAGCTGAAGTGTTGACATTCTAAGGAGCCAAAATTGCTTCCTACTTATATTTGGGCAGTTGACCAAATAGGAGACTGGCTCCTGAGCGTGTGACTGCTTGTAGAAGCTTCAGTACATTGCTTGGTGAGGGTGAAGCTCAAAGCACTATAGAGTCAGAAATCAAAACTCTACCTGTCCAACCTTCTCCATTGATCTTGAAGATAGGTGGAGACCTCAGCCTGCTCCACGCACTGGGATGGGGGAAGGTCTTTGCCATTTCAGCCACACCATCTGCATAGGCAAAACAGGGGATCAGCCATTTCTTGCCTTAGGTCTAGTTCAAGGAAAGAGGTGCATGATCTCATCACACACAAAAAAAGGAGGTCTTGGGCATTCACTTGCTAGAAGTGCCTTGGAAGATCTGAGTGTGAAAGACCAAGGCAACCGGTCTCTGTCGACAGAAGCCATCCAACTGGAACAGGCTTTCAGCTAAGGACAGATTCTGAAACATGGAATCCTGGTGTCTGCGCTGTCAGAAGTGATGTTGTAAATGGGCCTTGGATGTACTATCACTTTGTAACGTACAAAGAACTTGGTGGTTCAAGTGGAAAAAATATGACTTTCCAGAAGAAATAATACACTGGAGATGGAGAAAATCCCCAGTAGGCTACACTGATGTGGATCTGCTGTTTTTTTCTCCAAGCTTTGCAAAAGGATTTTTTTTTTTCCTAAGAAAAGCTGTCCATGCCAGAGGTTTGGGTAATTGAAGTCACATCTCCTGCAATACCATGGCACACAGTCGTTGTTGGAGAGTTTGTGTGAGCAATCATACAAAGCAAAGTCTTGATCCATCACCTCCCTTAGCACCTCTTTTTGCTCATATTTATTAACACGGTTCTTTCGGCGTTACTTACTCATCATATTTACAAGCTCCAGCCTTTTTTTTCTCGAACAACAGTGAAAACCACAACAGTTCAGAAGTACAGTCATGGGTTTTAATACATTTTGCCTTCCAGGGCTGCAAAGAAAATGCAGGGAAAATTTTCTGAGGGCTCAGATCCAGGGAGGGCTGAAAGGGGGAGCAGGAAATGTGACGGTGATTGATGAAGAAGGGTCACTGCAGGGTGGTGAGAGTCCTCAGGAGCATGTTCATCTGGGGCTGTGTTAGGGCTGGAGCTGGCCTGGGGTAGGAGAGCAGAAACCAGGTGAAACCTTTGCTGCTAGACATGGTTGGGCCAGCTCAAAGGGAACCAGGAGCTGGGACGCTGCAGACCCTGGTTACAGACAGTTGGATAAAGCACAAGGTCACCTGGAGAGTCTGGAAGCTGGATCCATCCCCCAGTCATCTCAAGAGTCTGTGCTCTTTGGGAACATGAACAAAGCTATGCTCCATGTCTATGGAGGAAAACAGCCAGCCGTGGCCTGAGTCTGTCTGGGTTGCACCAATGATTGATGCCCCTAACTAGCCCTTTGTTTGCACACTCGAGGGATGTGCCTAACAGCATTATCTCAGAGGCTGCATCTCCTTGGAGCACCAGCTCTCAGGAAGGCAGGTCAGCCCTACCTTGAAGCGCCATCAAGAGGGCACTGCTGCCCCTCAGACAGACCAAGCTGTGGAGGTAGTGAGCGGGGTTGGACGTTTGCTTGATTTAGTCTCCTCTTCAACCTCCACACTTCTCTCTCATTTCCTGCAACATCATGCTGAGCCCAAAGAAGCCATCCCAGGGCAAAATGACAATAGCTGAATTCTCTTGTTAGCAGCAGTATGATGTCATTAGGTAGGATGAGGTGAGGTTTTCATGGAGACTAGAAATATTTTTTGAAGTCAGAAAAATAGCGGTGGAAGTGAGACTCAAGTAAAGGTCTCCCTTCACACCTTTTCCACAGAAAGCCTCCCCAGACTCACCAATAAAAGCCAAATTTGTGTCTGTAATTAGCAAGGGAGAAAAAAAAAAAAAAAAGATACTCATTTTGCATGAAATTTCTTCTGGAGTTAGTTTCTCCTGTGAGAAGATGGAACTCATGACTCTTTAAGTGGTTCAGGGCATTTTACAGTAGCTGTGTCTCAGCTCAGAGCTAAGGCTCTGGGTGGGGGAAGGTTCATGCTCTCCAAGCAGTGGAGATGGTCACAATGCTGTGGGGGAAGGACAACGAGATGAAGGTGATGCTAAGATGCCTCGATCTACATCTGCTGGGCATAAAAAGGCTTCCAGGTGGTCTCCTTCCTTCACTGCTTTCTTATTACTGATGGAATGCCACCAGCAGTAGCTCAGGTCCAGTCTTTGTTCATTTAAACAGGAGCTGAAGATGAACAAAAGCCACATGACAGTTCCCTTTCCTGAATCTAAACCCAGCCCTTGTACTTTCCCTTTGTTGAAGGGTTGTAAATGAGGGCTTGCAAATTGCTTTTTGATTTGCTTCAGTGCAGCTGAGGAGGGCTGGGACCAGGGGCTGTTGGATTCAGACCTGCCTTTGTGGTTTTTTTCAAAGTGAGCTCTATTTGCCTCATGCTAAAACGACACTCTCAGAGTTGGCTTTTGCTTTGGGAAGAAAGTGCTTTTTTTTTTTAAAAAAAAAAAAGAAGAAATAAAAAGAGACCTGGACAGCTTCTGATTTTTGTAGGATGGCCCTAACATGTAGGATTTTCAAAAACCAATGACATTAAGATAGTGCAGTTGGTGTTAACAGACTGCAAAGTAGGTTGTGAAGGGTTGAAGAGGATCTTTCATTCCCAGATGGAGATTTGGTATGTTTTGATTTTTCCTCTCATCCTGGCAGGTAATGAAAAGGAATTGGGAAGAAGCTGATTCCTCACCAAGGGGAAAATTGTCCTTTCAGTCAGTGCTGGGAACTGGATGTCTGCTTGAGAGTGTGGAAAAATAACATGGTACAAAACAGCAACTTGAAAATCCCGTCTTGAAGCATCGGTTCATGGCAAATTTCCCACCAGTTCCATGAGACACCAGAGCACATTCATGTGGAGACTCATGGCTCCAACTCAATGCATGAAGAAGATTTCCAAGAGCTACATAAGGAAGAGGAGCCAATGGAGATGTCACCCCTGCTCCTAGCACCATTTATCATGTGGCAGAAGATGCCTCCCAGATCGCCCCAGCCTGGCAGATGCTGATAGGCTTCTGACATCGCTCTTCCACCCATCCTTCCCACACCATATGGCTCTGGGTCCCAGGAGGCCCTTTCCAACAGCTGCTCTGCTAATGGCTCCCTATTAATAGCAGGATTCTGGAAGGGCACCAGTGATGTCCCTCTTGAAGGTGAACCTTTCAGAGATGGATTTGGCTTCGGATCTTCACCTTCGCAAACAGCCCAGATCACCTCCACCACCAGCAGCAATGGTTTGGGTGGCATCATTTGACATGTGCTGAATGGCTGACAGTTAATGGCCACTGGCCATGTCATTTCCCAACCTTTCTGTGCCTCATATATACGGGGTGCCAACATTCCACAGAAAATGGAGCTAGCCTGAAGAAGGCTGGACTCCAAGAGGACTAATGTCTTTGTGTCTTCTCCTGCCACACCACCATCCCACATCACCCGTTGTAAGAGATCATGGGATGTAAACTGCTGGGACCATTTGCTTCCCCGGGCTCTTGGCTCATGTCCCAGCTCACACAAACCCCTCCTCTCCCTGGGAAGCTCCTGACAGAGCTGTACAGACAGGAGCTGGCATGGGGAATCCTTTGCCTGTTCAGGAGTTGCATGGGTGATGGGTGTCAGTGAAAGCAGCAGTGGCTGTGTTCAGGACAGAGCAGAAGGAAACCATCATGGAGTGGTCCAAAGGACCATTCACAAAGCTTTGGTTCTCAGATGATCTCAGAAGATCTCAACTGAAAAGTCCAAGCACCAGGGCTGTGCCCAGCAAGTGTTGGGCAGCCCAGTCTCATCACAGTCCTGTGTATTCTGAGAAGCCACCCAATAGTGACCCGTGCCTATGGTACTGGTTCAGTCCTTGGGCACCTGGGAAGAGGGGCAGACAGATTGCAAAGTCCTAAACAAGCCCAGCCTCAGCCTCGAGAAATGGCGTGTACCGTACCTCCAGCACTGGCAGCTCTGAAAGCCCAGAATTTTGGGCATCCAAGGGGTCTTTTGGAGTATGGTTAGGAGGACATTTCCAAGGCTCACAGGACTGCCTCGTGGAGCAGAGGGAAAAGGAAAGGCAGCTGAATCAACACCAGAAAACCAGTAACCCCTTCTACAAGCCAGCCCCATCAGAGCAGGGTGAGATGTGAGAGCGTGCCCAGAGCAGGTACCACCACCCCAGAGACATAGCAGTTAGAGCATCGCAGTGGAAGCCCTTCTTCTTCCAGGTGGTGGAGTCCCCCCTGGAGCTCCCGTGTCTCCCCTGTCCTCACTCAGACACACTGGACCCTCGCTGGCCACCCCACACCACCTCCACGAGTGGCCTCTCTGCAGAGCAGCAGCAAGGAGCATAGCTGCACGTAGTGCGGTGTGTGCCTGGAGAACACGTGTCTCGCTGAGAAGCGCTAGCATATGGTGACTCTGTTCCTGGAGGCACCAAAAGCCACAGTCTTTAATCTCTACGAATAATTTTAGCCATGGAGACTCCAATGGCTGTTTCCTCCACTCCCTTAAAAAAAAAAAAAAAAAAAAGAAAAAAAAGAAAAAGAAAAAGCAGCTTTGTAAAACATTAGCGTTCCTGAAACAGCAGAACAGCCTGACCGAGATCAGAGAACTGGAGAGCAATTAAGTCAGACAACTAATTACTAGCAAGTGGTGTTTCTCTGATGGGTGATGGGTCCCTGTGTGCAGGAAAAGTGTGGCCAGTGAGCTGTTTGGTGGGCAAGCTGCTGGCTGATGGGGCTGGGTGGCTCCTCTGGAGGGGCCTGACTCAACCCTGGGGGTTTTCTGCCCTGTGTGGGAATAGGTCTGGCACGACTGGGGCTGGGAGAGTCCCTTGCTCTGCCCCAGGGATCATCTGAGGATTGAGCAGGATGTCCTGTCTGGACATGGTGGGGACAGTCACCATAAGACACAACACATCAATCCATGTGTGAAGGGTGTACTCCAGCTTTCCAGAGCTCAGACACAAACTTGGGCCCTTGAATTCCTAAACCAGAGAGGACACAAAGCACCTGTAAGTACACACCAGCTGAGTCATGCATGACCATATGCACTGAGTTGCAAATTATCACCTGCTCAAGGGAACAGGAGAGGGGTTGCATCACCACATGACTTCCCAGCTGCCTTTGCCTGGCTCTTGTCCAGGTTGTGACTGAGAAAGAGATTCTGTCTTCAAGTTACTCTTGTCTCCATGCGCAGATCAAGACACCAATATGTGCTATCAGTGCTCACCTGTGCTGTGTCCCAGTCTCTGTCCAGGTGGGGAAGGAGGATGACAGGACCTGGATCTGCTCCAGGTCCTCAAGTTACTTCCCAAGACAAAACTGAAGGGGCTACACTGGTATTGTGCGCAGGCTGGAACTTGCAGGGTAGGCAGAGCACCTGGCACCACCCTGACAAAGTGGCCAATTTGCCCTTATAACAAGCCATGGTGACATTTGCCCGCTGCTGGAGCTAGTCTTCTGGTGATGGCAAGGTGGGAGAGGGAAGGCATCCCCATGCTCCAAAAAGCTGCATAACTCATCATAATAAGGGGGAATATTAGGATGGTATCAAGCTGATTCACCTCAGCAAAACCTGGCTCAGAATCTCCAGGATCCATGGGAGGCAGCGGCTTTCACACCAGACCTCTATACCAGAAAGTACCTTGGCCCAGCTTGGACCATGCCCACCTGGGGAGCTGCTCTCCCCTCCAAGGGTTAAAGCAGGATCTGTGCAGGGTAATAGAGTAAGAAATTTCACTTTGCTCCTATTTGTAGTTAAAAAAAGCACTAATTCATTCTAAATCTGCCTGAAAGAGCCTTAAGTGGTAATACGCCGATAAGACGACTTTATTTGGCTTAGCATTTAGAAAGTTTTATGTGTGCAAATGGGTGAGGATATCACAAAGGCTCATTTTCCCCACTCTCTCTTTCTCTTGGATTGGGGAGCTGTCTGGTTTCCCTTCTGCTCTCCTGATAGCGGCGTTTATACCTCCCAGCCTTTTCCCCAGGCACAGGCACGAATGTTGCCTGCTTTTCAGCAGGGGATTATTGCTCAACGCAGGACCAACACCTTGTTTGTTCAATCCCCCCTTACCCCCATGGTCTCCCCATGGCCCAAGGACTTCTGCACCCCACAGGTCCTGGGGCTGCAGCCCCAGGCAGACCTGGAGCCATGCTTGAGCCTTTTGTGGAGTTTTTGTCTCTCGCTGGAGTGTCAGTCCAGTGAATCAAGGTTGGTCCCTAAGCACACTCAGAGCCAAGGACAAGGCACAGCCTTGCAGCGATTCAGGGCGAACGGGGTATGCAAACTTTCCTGCGAGATGTGAAGCATGCAAACACTGTGCCCCAAAATTACCCCACACAGTTTCCCAGGTACCACCCCAACAGTCCTGGGGAAGATACATGGCCACCCATCTGCTTTGGCATCCTCATCCTCACTCTTCACCCAAGCAAAAGAGGAACTTCATTCCCTGGGGCACCATCAGCCTTTGCCCTCTGACCACTTGGTCACTGGGGTTGGACACATGACTTCATCTGGTCTGAGGTTCATTTACCCCCCTTTGTCTGAGTCACCAAAAAGTTGCTCCCCAGCAGCACCTTCTTTCCTCAGCCTAGCCATCCTCCTCTGCTTCTTCCAACCCAACTTTTCACATCCAAGCCACCAACACAGTTGGCTCTTATGCAAAACTTGTTATTTCACAGGGAGATTTCTCCACCTGATCCCTCCATTACTTACAGGGCCATCATACAAATTCCCAGCAGCTAATAAGGCTCATGAAGTTTTCTTGTCAAAGGTCAGCATGGCTGTGAAGAGACCGATCATTAGGAGTAGGGAGCTGGCTGTAGGAGAATAAACAGTGCGAGTGGTACTCGGGCCATCTGAGATTTGGCAAATTTCATAAAGGTCAGTTATCAAATAAATGAGAAGAGATAAATTTCAGCAAAATACCCCTGCTTCTTGGCAACACTTGATTGAGCATAAGGCTTGATGGATGCTATAATGGGTCTTATGTCTGTCAGTGTCTGGAGTTAATTTTTGTTCTCTGAGTATGAACATGCTGACAGGGTTTCAAGCCTTGGGTCCCAGGCTCTGCCAGCAGCCAGGTGTTGTACGGGCTGCACGTTTGTTCCCCACAGCTCATTCAGGAGGGAAACAGCAGCAGTGATTTGTAGTTAACCAGCAATAGTTAAATCAGTATCACTTGTGCCAATGGGAGTGTCACTTGTTCCAGTAATAAACAGCATTAACTGGAGGATACCCAGCAAAGGCACAACCAGGGGAGTTCAACTGGGACAAGCAGATCTGGCTGGAGACACCCAGAAATGTGTTTGGAAGGAGCTGAAATAGTATGTCCTGATGCTTTTAAAGTAAGGTATTTCACTTCAAGACACTCAGCTCTCTTTGGATCATTTTTAACTGAAATGTTTTGACTTCTTTTAATGGATTTTTTTTTTCTCAATAAAATTTGTCTGATTTTTAAGAAAAAAGAGGGTAGATAGGCCATAAAATAATGTTTGCTGGAGGGATTTTGTTAAAAAAACCCCACTTTTCCCACTGATCTGCAGTTTGTTATGTTTTTTTTTTACTTTTGCATACTCCCAGACACGTCCACACTTTGGAAGAATTGCTCTTTTGGGCTGACACCAGCCAAATAACACCGATCACCTGACCTTGGCTTTAATCCTACAGCAACTCAAAGAGAGGAGGGGAGAATGAGAAGAGAATGAAGCTGGAGGGTCTGCAGCAAGAAGTGCAAGGGACAAGAATCAGACCTTGTCCTGGCAATGCAGCCTAGGACAGGGCAGTCACCCAGGCTCTCAGGCAGCAGTTGGATGTCACCTGGACCTGTGAAATGCCACACGGAAAGTTGTAGAAGAGAAATTACACTTGGGTACAACATCCCAAGGAGGAGCATTTCCAATGGCTGGTCTTACTCTGCAAAGTTTGGGTAAAGCTCCCAGGGGACAAGAGCATGTGAGGCCTTTCCAGTGCTCTGGAAGGGAACATCCTTTCCAGCTTCCTTCAATTGCTTTACTGGGATTGCAGCCCACAATGCCACTGGGCTTTGTGGGTCTGCCTCTCTGGGGGTGAGCAGACCACAGCGCTGGGGACCACTGGTGCTTAATAAAGCAACGCAAAACAGAGCGGCGAGGGCCACGGCGCGGAGAGTTTCGTGCCTGTCCTGAA
Organism: Ceryle rudis; assembly: GCA_033439905.1. NCBI lineage: Eukaryota > Metazoa > Chordata > Aves > Coraciiformes > Cerylidae > Ceryle > Ceryle rudis. The sequence continues at coordinate 15,896 of JAAGNO010017891.1, forward strand.
CAATCTCTGACAGCCCAGGAAGAATTTGGATTATTTCAGCTTGGTTTTAGCATTATTCCTATTCCATTTAGCTAAATAAATAGAGGCTGGGTTTAGACTCATTTAATTGTGTGCACGCAGCCAACTTGCACAGCCTAAAGCAAATCGTAATTTTTATTGAACTGGTGTGGCTTGTGTTTAGAGGAAGAGTTTGCTACAAGATGAATGTTCAGAAGGTTTCCTACCCCTTCTAAAAGGGTCAGTGTTTTAACTGCTTCGTGTGGGAAAATGAGGGCAAGTGCCAGGGAAAAAAATAAAATAATAATAAAAAAAAGGCCAGTTTTCAAGGAGATGCCACTGATTCATGGCAACATTTCATTTGTCCTGGGCTGGCTTTAGAGCCATTTCAGTAAGAGACATGCCAGATCTGTCTGCATTTGGGATTTAACAGGATCTTTCTAAAAAGGTTCAAAATACAAGAGCTGTTAGTTATTAAAATGGCAATAATGTGAAAATAGCCATTAAATAAATAATGTAGATTCTCCCATTCATCCCTCCATGCCCTCTTTCCCCCCTCCTATTATAACAGCACAGCAGCAGAGCCCAGAGGCAGTGTACAGTGTTGGGATGGCATGGGAGTGCAGAGACCCACTGGCAGCAGGTGACACCTTCATGGCTTTTCCCATCTGGAAGCTGCTGAGATGATCCAGAGGGGAGTTTCATCGGTTTATAACAAACCCTAATCCAGATGGATTAGAGGCAGCAAGGATACTCCACCCCCACCACCCCCGCATTCCCCACCATTGCCTGCCTATTTTCCTGATCCAGTGGGGACACCAGCCCTGCTCACAGCACCAGGAGGCCAAGCACCAGAACCACATGCCTTTGCCTTCTTCCATTTGCAGAGCGACTGAATATGGGTGTCTGTGGCAATTCCCTGGCTCCCCTCCTGACCCCAGCCACCCTAAGGCAGTGATTTGGCAGGAAAGCTTTCACCCTGAAGGGCTGAGGCTGGGTGGGGATGCAAGCATCTGGTCTGCAGTCCAAGGGTGCAAAGCACCTGCCCCTCAGAGCCATAGTGGAGCTGCTGGCATGGGCTGTGATAATCCGTTGGGAGCTTGATTCCTTGCCACGCTGTTACTCACGTTTGTTTACTGCAGGAAATTCATCTTTTCGGCTCATGCTGGGGATTAATTAATGGTTATGGCTTCTGTGACCCTGTGATTAACTCATTTTCACATAATTGCTTGAAGACAAAACGATGTATTAGTAGCTTTTCTCCCTCCCCATTCCTGCTTCCATGGCCTCCGGAGGGACACAGCAGTCAATAAGAATTCAGTTTCTCCTTCCTATTTTTCTCCTTTCCCTGATTTTTTTTTTTTTCTTTTTGCACACCCTTCTAGATCCAGATGAAGAAAGCCAGTGAGAATTGGGGTTGAGAGCATGTCCCAGCAGAAGTCCAGCTGGCCTTTGGCTGGGCACAGAATCCTTCACCGTAACCTCCATGACAAATGCTGTCCAACTTTATAAGGTTTGCTACCTGAGGATTACACTGCAGAGAGAAAAGGGCTTGGCTTTGCCCTAGAAATGCTGCAACCTGGAGCAAGGCTAGGGTGATGCCTTGGCAGACTCCTGATGGAGTCTGGGAGTCTGATGGAGTCAGGGAGACTGGTTGCCCACCGTGGTTTGGTGGCCTGCAAGAAGGTCACCTTGAGAAGGGCAAGGATGAACCTTCCTCCTTCAGTACTAGGCAGCACTGTGAGTGTTGGGGCTGCAAAGTCTTGGTGCATGAGAGGTGGTGAGACAGAGACCTAGTGTGTGTGTGATCCATCTCCCCCTGCACATTCCAGGAGACCTGCTCTTGCTAAGAGGTCAGTCATAAGCAAGGCAAATGTGTCCAAATCCTCTCTCCAGGATCTTTTCCAGCATGCCCTGCATAGAAACTGCTCTGCACTGAAATGGGAACAGAAAAACTGGCCTGGTATTAGGACACAGTCTTCCACTGTGTATGGAGAAGCGGGGTCACCTCTTCTTGTATATCCATCAAGAAAAATAACCACCTCTGACACCAGGCAAACATGCTTGTTCCAGAGCCCTTAGCAAGCAGAAAACCCCCCTCTCTGGAATGCATCTTAAACCACCACCGCCCGGGGATTTAGTGCAGGACCTACAGAAACCCCACTGGCCCTTGTGGGCCCCACAAGAGAGGGACTGTCATGGTCCTCATGACTACCAGGGGGCACGAAGCCCAGCTTTGGGTCCCCTCACTTCCTGAGAACCAGGGACAGCCAGAATGGAGAAGGAGTTTGGGAGCTTGGAGATCCATCATGAAGTGACTTTGCTTTGCACATTCCTCTGCCAAACCTGGGGCTGCAGCCTTGTCTCATCTCCAGGTCAGAGATTGTTTTTCACCATTGAAGGAGAAGCTGAAAACTCACTCTTTGCTTAATCCAGACTCCCACAGGAGCAGCTGCCTTGCCTCCCACTGTTCTCTTCCCTCCCCAAACCCATTTCAATCTGAGATTATCGAGTTAAAACACTCAGCTGACAGAAATAATAAGCACTCAGCAGGCAGCCAGCAGCTCAGCTGGGCTTCCCTCTTCCCACGCCCTTAATCTATTTTTCAGAGAGTCTTCAAGCAATTTAAGCCAGCCTTTCAAAGCCAAGGAGCTTTAAACTTGGACACTGAGAGTCGTCCCTGCTTGTCCTCAACTCCCAGCTCTGCTCCATCCCTGGCTGCCAGCAGAATGGGGCACAAGGCAGGAGAGAAGAACCGTGATTTCTTGTTCAGGGAGATGGAATGTTTGGAGAGACAGAAGGAGGGGTGAGGCCATGAGAGACACCAGTACCGGCAAAGTAGATGTGGAAAAATGTGACTTGTTACAGTTACAGTGTTAGATTCAGGTTTCCTGTACGGGAAGTTGGTAGAATGCAGAAAAGGACCCCAATGTGAAATGCTGCCTCAGGGTCAGCCCTCAAGCAGGAAAATCAGATTACATGAGATAGACTTATCTCCTTCCTTTGATGGAAGGGAGGAGCACTGGAAAGGTGGTTTCCATCCACACATTGCGGGCCCAGAAGGAATGAGGATAAAGTTTAAATCAAGCAATTATTTCCTTAATTTCTTTCAAAGCCTTCAAATGTCTCAAATTGCCAGAAGGTTTTTTTGGGTTCTGGTTTTGTTTTGCCTTTTTTTCCTCTTCTTTTTCTTTTAATTCTTATTCTTCCTATCCCTCTTTATTGGTTCTAATTGTGTCATTAGTAATTAATTACTTCAGAGGAAGACATTTTCCTTTTAATTAAAGGAAGAAAAGACGAAAGCTGTAGCAACACATAGGAATCATTCCACCTCTGGGCATGGACAGGATTTTCCTAAAGCAGTTTATCTCTCTTCCAGCAACTGGGGAAGGGCCTGGAAGACCAGCCTGGCTACATTTTCTGTGCTGGTGTACCCCAGTTTGGAGAGCTCACCCTCCCACCTCCTCACCTCTGGCAAGGAGCTCTTCTGTGCCTTGTTCAAAGTATGGCAGGGAGTAAATTTTAACTCCAGGAGAGAGATGCTCTGAGTGCAAATTCACATGGAGAAGGTGGGCTGGATGGTGCAAAACCCATGCCAGTTGTGGTTCTTCTCCCACAAACCATGGAGAAAACCTCAAGCTCACCTGGTCCCCTTCAAACTTCTGGAGAGCTTTGCAGAAGCTCATCCCACAGCTGCCCTGAAAGCTGAAGAGATGGCACAGCCCAGTGTGGACCCCAGCAATGTTATGTTGTCCCCACTGCTGGCTGAGGAGCCTTTCCCTGGCCACACTGGAGCTGTACCAGCCTTGGGGATGCCCAGAGCATCACTTGCTGATGCATCTCCACCAGGATCTGCTCTGTGGCTGGAGTGGGCCCCTCTCCCCGTCTCTGTGCTCAACTGCTGCAAGCTGCCCAGCTCCTGGGATGGTGATGCAGGAAAACTGCACATCCTATCTCATCTGGCAAATGGGTAATTACTCCTCCTGACGATGTTGCTGCTCCATCCAAGCTGATGTGGTGCTCCATTTATCACTGTTTGTGAAAGCAGGAAGAGAGGCCACCACAGTGAATGGGAATCGATTGCTTGGATGCTGGCCGGGCTGGGCAGGCAGCCTGGGCTCTGGGTAATTGCAAATTATTCCTTTAGTGGCTGTACGCGGGAAAGTCGCACACTGGGCAACTTCCCAGCTACTGGGAGAACTGGTCTGTTCCCAGAGAGGAGGAGGAGCATCAACAGGATGTGATACAGGTCTTGGAAGAGGACAGCAGCCACACACCTTCACTGTGAATTTACTGATCACAGAATCACACAGAATTATTGAGGCTGGAATAGACCTCTGAGATCAACAGGTCCAGCCTATGACCTATCACCACCACATTGGCTAGAGCACGTCACTAAGCACCACATCCAATCTTTCCTTAAACACCTCCAGGGATGGTGACTCCACCACCGCCCTAGGCAGTCCATTCCAGGGTTCTATTACCCTTTCTGTGAGGAAGTGCTTCCTGAGATCCAACCTAAACCTCCCCTGGCGCAGCTTCAGGCCCTGCCCTCTCGTCCTGTCACTGGTTGCCTGGGAGAAGAGCCCAACCCCCACCTGACTACACCTTCCCTTCAGGTAGTTGTAGAGAGTGATGAGGTCTCCCCTGAGTCTCCTCTTCTCCAGGCTGAACAGCCCCAGCTCCCTCAGCCTCTCCTCA
>JAAGNO010017891.1:21042-54920 GCA_033439905.1 Ceryle rudis
AGAGCCTGGCCCCTTCCATCTGACACCCACCCCTCAGATATTTATAGACATTCATAAGATCCCCTCTCAGTCTTCTCTTCTCAAGACTAAACAGCCCCAGTTCCCTCAGTCTTTCTTCACAGGGGAGATGCTCAAGTCCCTTCATCATCCTCATTGGACTCTTTCCAGTAGATCCCTGTCTCTCTTGAACTGGGGAGTCCAAAATTGGACACAGACAATTTGCTGTGGTTTGTGGGTGGAGGAGAGCTGAGGAGCTTGGCTGTCCCCAGCAATGAGGAAACAGGCCCAGAGGTGCAGCAGGGAGGAGGAAAGCAGTGTGAGGACGTAGGAGAACATTTTGTGGTCCTGCACCCTGGGCTAAAGAGCTGATCCTGGCCCAGATGGGGACACGTGCTGGCTCCTGCAGGGTGATACTGCAGCAAATGCATTAAGAGAAATGTTTACTACTCAAATATGCTGTCCTCTGCAGTAGACTACCCCCTTGGGAGCAGGTGAGCCTTGCACTGAGGGTCAAACTTATGGTAGGGAAGAAAATATTCTTTGCATATTGAGGGATATTACTGGGATATTGAGGGATCCTGGGTCTTCCTGAGCTCTGGCAGTTTTCTCAACTAACCCATCCTCAGCACTGGGAAGGAGTGTTCCACCGAGTTCTCCCTCCTTCCCTTTGGTTAGAGTTTGACAGAGCAACAAAATATGAGACACAATTTGAGTCAAGCCAGGAAGAAAAATACCATTAGACACTCAGCACTTTGGGAAGAGACAATGGACAGGATCAGATGGGCCACTGAGTCCAGCCTCAGCCATTCCACATGCCCTCATGAAAGGTGACCTTCTCACAGGGGTGGGGGACTGACCCCTCCAGTCACACCATACAGGTGGTAGCTGCTGCCCCTCTGCCGCACCACGGCACCTCACACTCGAGGCAAATTGATCTTCTACCAGCTCAAGGAAGATGCATCCTGCCCCTGCTCCTTCCTTCCACTCCCCTCTTCCATTTTTGCCCCATTTTTATTTTTTAAACTCTCAGGGAACCTCATATTAACTGCAGCTTGGAGAAAGTAATCAAGCTATTTCTAGGCAGAGAACTAATTTAATGCATGGATGACTTTAGCTCAAAAGAAGACATAAGGACACTCAGGCATCCTAAGGGAGCAGAATAATAGGGTAATTTGCAGAAGATGAGGAGAAAGGGGAAAAAAAGGGCCACTACTTCTTTTGCATAATCTTCTTTATAAATCTTCTTCTTTCCCCTGTCTGCTGGTCAGCACCACTGAGTCTCCAAACATCGAACGTCTGGTGACACACACCAGCATTTCAAAGGGGGCAAGAGCTCAGCTCAGCTCGGTGGGATTTCTGCTCTGGTGCTCACAAGGGTGGGGGAGGCGGGGTAACAGACAAGGTTTTGTGGCTCTTTGGGGCTCAAGTAAAGCTTAAATGCTCTCAGCCTGTGCCAGAGGTGAGAAGGCAGAAATTTCTAGTGCCTGAGAGAAAATCCACTATTTCCAATTGCTTAAAGGAAAGAAAGTGAAGGGAAGGCGGGAAAGGCGGGGAGACGCTGCTCAAAATGTTTCATTCTGGTGGCAAGACTCTAATATTTACAGCTGCCTGATTATATGAAATAAAAGAAATGTCAGCATGAAAATCATTTGGAGGTGAAAAATTGAAGCTTTCCCTTCCAACTGTGTGGAAACAAGGATGTTTTTACTTTACCAAAATGCTCCATGACATTTTTTTCCTTTCCCTTCACCCTCCTAACCAACACTTGATTGAAAGCACCACTTTCTTGCAGGAAGCTTCCATTCTGAGAAAACCACCTTTCCTGTCAGTAAAACTGTTCCTGCTGAGGATTTTCAAGCAATATGTAAATCCACGGGGACGATCAAGTGCTGGGAATAATGAAGCTGGTGTGGCAGAAGCACCTACAGTCACAAACCTTTGTCCCTGGGCTGGACCATGGGCTAGGAAGGACTGGGTCCATCATCCCTATTGGCACTGGAGAGACCAGTACAGCAACCGGCAGCAGCCTGAGCAACCTCAGGATGCATGGCTGACAGGGATGCTCTCCTAGTTGCAGGAAATTATTCACCTCTGTACTGGACACAGCAAGTTCTGCCATGAGAGTGGATGATATGTCTTGCTTTTGTCCTGGATCAGCTCCTTTCCTGGAGCAAGTACCCCTCCTGCAGCATTTTGGTGGGGATGAGGGAATTGCAGAGCAGCAGTTGAAGCCCTGTGCAGGATCAGCTGCAGCAAGGAGGAGCCCTTCGAGAACAGTCGAATGTTCTGGGACCTTTAAAGCTTATCTAGTCGAACCTGCAGGGAGCAGGGACATCTGCAACTAGAGCAGGTATCTCAGAGCCCTGTCCAACCTCACCTGCAATGTTACCAGGGATGAAGCTTCCACCACCTCTCTGGGCAACGTGGGCGAGTGTCTCACCACCCTCATCATAAAAAATTTCTTCCTTATATCTAGTCTAAATCTCCCTTTTTTAGTTTAAAACCATCACCCCTTGTCCTTTAAGTATTGAAAAGCCACAAAGGTCACCCCTCACCTTCTGCCTCCCACCCCAGTGAAGCAGGATCCAGGCACAGACTCACTGTAGTGATCTTTCTGCATCCCTGCCTTGCTCCCTGCCCAACTCCAGCTGCATTGCACCAACATGGAAAAAATTGTAAATAGGTCAGAGTCCCATTTGTTGGTTATTTTACACTGAGTGGAGTGACCAGAACCGGCAGCTTAATGGATGGATCTCACTTGTGAAATTATCCAGCACAAAACCATGTGTACCTGCAGGGCACAGAGGCGTGGTCACACCAGGAGGAGAGGAGATTTGATCCCATCACCAGCAAAGAATGGAAGAAAAGAATCTGTTCCTCTCATCCTCCCTGCTGTTTTCCTCATCTGTGGCCATGGCCATGTGCTGGCCCAGGAAGAGCTCACTGTCTGTATTTCTCCTGCCTGGCTCTGCTACAAGGAAGGAGGAGACCAGCGTGGCTCACCTGACCCAGCCTTCTATTCGGCGGGGTTGGAGGCTGGGTTTACAGACAGCCCAGGGATGTGCTCTTTAGATGCAACTCACGTCAGTATGGACAGATAAAATGTGAGTGGCTACAGTTCTTTAGGTCATTTCTTACCCCTTTTAGCAACTGAAAATGGATAGAGGAAAGGAATGTGTATGGGGGAGCAGCTTTACTCTGCAAAAAGCCTTGAGAAGCAATCTTCCATAATGCACTTATCTTATAAACTTTTCCCTGTCGTTGGCAAAGGCTCCCAACATAGCATAGAATTGTAGCATGGGTTGGTTTGGAAGGGACCTTAAAGATCATCCAGTTCCAACGCCCCCTGCCAGAGGCAGGGACACCTCCCAGTACACTAGATTGCTTCAAGCCCCATCCAACCTGATCTTGAACATATCCAGTAATGGAAAACCTGTGCCAGTGTCTCACCACCCTCAGAGTGAAGATCTTCTTCCTAATTTCTCATCTAAATCTCCCCTCTTCCAGTTTAAAAGCATCAGCTCTCATACTATCAATACAAGCCCTTGTAAAGAGTCTCCCCCCAGCTTTCTTGTAGGCCCCTTTCAGATACTGAAAGGCCACAATAAGGTCTCCCCAGAACCTTCTCTTGTCCAGACTGAACAACCCCAACTCTCTCAGCCTGTCCCACAGCAGAGATGCTCCAGCTCATTGTTCATCTTTGTGGTCCTCTTGACCTGCTTCAACAGATCCAATGGAGCATGCAGTGTGTGAGCCCATTGTAATGACAAAGCCAGCCCATCGTTGAGGTGTTCCCACCCCAGCAGCCCCCAAGGAGGGAGCTGGCACTCCCCAGGGGCTTTAAGGGTTGGAAAACCCCTCTCATGGCACCGAGAGAGATGCTGCCATATCTTGACATCGCCTAAACTACTAAACTAAACCAAAACCACTCCTGTATGTGCTGCTGCAAACACTAGCTCCCGGCACAGCACAGCCCATGCAGTGAGCATCCCAAGGCAAATGGGATCTCCTCCTTTGCTTGCTTGAAGCGATATCCCCTGTCTCACCCCAGGCTCTAACTCAATGCAGAGAGGCACATGGGTGCTGGGAAGGGGAACTGTAGGGAAATGCATCCTGGGGTGGGCTTGAAAAGACCCCGTGGATGGAAAGTGAGAATGCTGAGAAAGAATCATAGCATCTTATTAGTAAAGGCCATCTAAGCCTCTAATTAAAATTTGCCTAATGACCTGACTGCTTTGTCATTTTCACTGTCAGAGATATTAATTTAAAGTGACAGGCACTTAGGCAAAGAAAAAAATTAATTTCTCCTTTAAAAAAACCTCAAAGCAGGAGCGCATGGATTTGGCTGTGCCCCCACCCCCACCGTCCCACCACCGAAGGAGCTGCAGTGGGGCATGTCTCAGTGAAGATGGGAGGAGGAGGAGGAACGAGTCACACAGAGCAGTTGTTTCTTACCTTCAACCCCTGCCGGAAAGGGGTCCAGATGATGTGATCATACTTCCACAGAGAGAGGGCCCACTCTACCTTGGTGGCACCGGTGATGGTTGGGTAGGGTTGTCTCAGCATTGTCGGTGAGTGACATGTCCTGAAAATGCACAGAGACACCCACAATCAAGTCCATGTTTTCCTCAGACAAGGGAAAAAAAATATTCACGGTTCCTCGCCAAACCCTATCCCCGTTCTCCACCTTTTCACTGCAAAAGGACATCTGATATTCTTCAGCCACAGCCCTGTGTCCTCAGCGGATGCTCTGCACCATCCCTGGAGCTACATGCCCTTCTCTCCTCATTGCCACCCAGCTCATTTCCAAAAAGTCCACCTGAAACACTCAGACCTGTCTCAGTAAAATTGCTTCCACCTCTCAGGGTCACCACAAAGTGGAAAGATGAAGATATCCAGAAAACAACATATTGATGTCCCAGCAGTCCCTGTTCACCATCCACAAGCAGCTCCTGGGTGCTCCCAGGGACATGGATCCATCCCCATGTGCACCCCCCACTGCAGCCCGGCCTCTGCACACGCTCCCACCTGAGTGACGAAGATCTCTGAAGACCTCAAGCCTTCACTGTGGCCCAGCCCATGGGACAGCAGTGCCGAGCCATTCCCCAGCCACCTCTTTCCTCTCACAGCGGCCGTGCCAAGGCCAGTGTGCGCAGTCTGGGAAGTCACATCTGCAGTATTCCTCCCCATCCCTCTCTTTGTTAAATCAGAGGCTGCGGTGGATTTAGTGTTCAGCGTCGGTAGTCCATACCTCATCGTTCATGCCACATTGATTCTCAATTCCAGCCCTGTAGATTATTTAATTGGGCAGATATCCCTTCAATTTTCTCCTCCAGCAATATTATTGATGGCTGAAGTCTATCCATTTCTTTTCATGGGGCTTCAAAAGGAGACTGCTAACAATTATAACAATAGTCAAACACTTTGCTTTCAATTGTACTTCACAGCCCCAAATCTCAAACAATCCATTAAGACTGTCTTGGAGGTATTAATTGTCCCAGGTTCAGTCCAGAGATAGCCTGTGCTGCCCTTCAGGCTGAAGTCATTATTCTTCCCTCTTCATTTCCCTCCACCAAGTGGCTTTTGAGCTGTGAGGCAGACTGAGGACTGTGCCTCCATGTAGGTCTCCCACAGGAGCTTGCAGCATGGGGCCACCATGGTCAGCTGGTGGCTCTGGTCCTCAGCTCTTCTAAATCACTGCCACACCACTGTGCCCAATCTGGCACCAGTCATCGGGGCAGGTGCTGGGACTGGCCTGCAGGAAAATCAAGCTCTTGCTTTTCAAGCCCCCATGAGCCTGCGCTGACCATGGGAATCAATAGGCCAGACGTCCTCAGTAAACCCCCACTGAAGCACTGGGCCATGGCTGGAGGTGGTGAAGAGAAACAGTGACATGTCCCAGTTAAGGCAGCAGAGATGCAGGATGGTCTGTCTGCCTCTTGTTCTCCCTTCCAGTTCCCTTCCTCACCAGTGTCCAGTTGAAGACTTCCATGGGAATAATTTTTCCTTGGCATTCTGTATCCCCAGATCCTCTGGGTTGGGAAAGACCCAGACTCATATCCCCTGACTCAGCTGTGTGGGAAGGAGACCAAAACCATCCTCTGCAGGCAGAGATGGAGACAGGCTCCTGGGGAAAAGGGCCACCAGGCAAAACGTCTGCCACTGAAGGAACACTGCTACCCCCCGGCTTCCTCCAGAAGGACCCCAAAATACAACCAGTATGTTTTCCAGCCCACATGAAAGTGGGGAATCTGAATCTCTCCTGTAGGTTGGTTTGCAAGGTGTATTATTTGGAACTTGTTTAGTTTTGTACATGGACAAAGCTAGATTGGTGCCAACATTGACACATGAGATGGTCATGCTAAAGAAAAAGGTGCTCTCTTTTCCCAGCAAGTTCCCAAAGCTGCTGAGGTCCTCTCCTGGCACTGGGAGCACCCAGGTGCTTCCAGAGGGGCCTCCCTCTCCTGCAACACTGCACAAGTTCTGCTGTGGCAGTCCTTTGCCACAGGTGGAGGGGCTAAAACTGCTGGGAGCAAACTGGCAAATCAGTTTGAGTCCATTGTTTCACCTCTCCAACATCCAGTGTCATACAGGGGAGGAAAATTTTTATTTCAAGCTTAATCCTTTGTTCTTAATTTTTGATTGATGCACTCTCAACATTTATACTATCTGAAAATTAATATTTCACTATAGTATAAAAGTTGAAATTACATGAATTAATTATATTCAAATGTTATACCGAATGCTTAACTTGCAGGGTAGAACAGCTGGTGTTGGAAGGAAGCATTTTGTCTGTCTGTGCTGGGCAGATCCCAGCAACTGTGATCCCTGGCTGCCTCCCTTTCCTTCATCCTTTTCCTCCTTCCTTCTGCATTTTCATGTGGAGGGCTGGAGAACAACAGGTCCGTGGCTCCGAGCTTTCATCCCAGTAGCTCTCTCGCAGCCATCTCACAAGTCCTGTAGACCTGTTTTCTCACAACATGATGCCCCTGTGACCGCATCCAGCATCAGCACCATGATGGGGCTGCCACTGTGGCAGAGAAATACACACTTCAGCAAGCGGGGCTCTGTGGAGAACACTCCTATTGCTGCTGCTAATTACTCTGGGGCTGCTGGCCGTGCACCACCTCATTAATTACCCACAGGTCACAGCAGCGATTCTTCCCCTATGAAAGCTGCACTAGTAATTTCATGTTTCAAATGAACTCTGGGAGCACCCTGCAAGTCATTCTTTGCCAGAGAATAGTGTAATATCTATAATTAAATGCAATGGGGATGGTCTAACAAGAGAGCGCTGAGGAGCTAAACAGAGATGGCTGCTCTGTTCGGACACCCAGAGGGATTCCCTTCTCCGACAGGGTTTTGGGAGGTTCGCTGGTCCAGCACCGAGATGGGAGCCTTGACTGTGTTGGTGAAACAAGGTGATGCTCAGAATGATGCTGTCCTTGGCCGGGCATCCTCATATAAATGCATCCAAACCACATCACACTGTGAGGTTATGGGGTGCGGGGACAGGACAGAGAACTGCGAGAGCAAGGGGACAGTGGTGGCCAGAGGCTACTTCATCTCTCCTGCATACCAGCCCCATCCTTTGCTCCTCTGAATGCATCTGACCCACTGTACAAGGTGCTGCTTTGTGTTGATACATCAGCCTCACACTGTCATCCAGCCCCTGCTGAGAGCTCTCCTGAGGATGAGTGTAGTGAGCCAGGGAAGGAGGAGGATGGGGAGCCCAGAACCACTGTAACCTCAAGGTGACTGGAGACAAAGGTGTTTTTACAGGGAGCACAACACCAGAAGTTGTAAACCATCTGCTCCCAGTTGCCCCGTAGTCAGAAAACTAGGGCACTGCTTTTTCCTACATGTTACATATAGTCCCTTCAAACAACAACAACCAAACGAACAAACAAACAAAACAACAACAACAAAAAAACCCAGAACAAATCAAAGAAAGCAGATGAGAAAATGAGAGGAGTAACAACAAAGACTTCACAGAGACCAGAGGTTGTATTGTGCTTTACCCACTGCACCAGGCCCCTTCCCCCATTTGCTCTGTCTTTGTCTTAGATTTTGGGGCAGAAATTTGCTATTCCTGTGTTTCTATAGCTCTGGAAGCAGGCATATGCATGCATGGAAGCACACACTCCCATGCATGGGTGATCACTGCTAATGGAACTGAGAGTGTCAAGCCACCATTCTTGCTCCTCTGCTTTGTGGTAAAGGTGAGGAGGAGTAGACAGGTCAGAGGGCTTGGGATGAGCAGTCAGGGGCTGGTTTATAGACAGATCCCCCTGGGGAGAGATGGGTTCAGCTGCCTCTGGCAGCCTCTCTGCCCTAGGACGCCCTGCAGCAGATCCAGGTCCACCACTGGAGCTGGTCTATGGCCACCTCCATCCCTGACAGATCCCTGCCTTCCCTGGGGTACTCACCTAAAAGCCATGATTTTCCCAGCAGCAGGTCTCAAACCCAGATTATTTTTCCTCAGGTGTGACCAATGGCCCCTGAAAACCCTTTTGGGACCACACCGATGATCATGGAGCTGGGCTGTAAGTAGGATTTGGGCACTCAGTTCCTGGCCTGTCTTTTGCCACAAGTCCAAGACAACCTGGGAGAAGATGCTTTTTCCTCTCTGAGCCTCTGCTTCCCTCCCCATCCAATATTGATTTACAGCCTGAGCTCTCCAAAGCAATGCTGGTCTTTTGCAGGGTTGATGTGCAGCACAAAGCTCAAACATATGGACCCACTGCAGGCCACCACCTCGCTCCCAGCAAGTGGGTGTCCACAGCCGGGCAGACTGAGAAAATCCCATTTGCAGGATACGCACAACAGCTCTAAGTGATGGAAATCCTCCTTCCTTGGCCAGAGAGAGAGAGGAAAGGGAAAGAAAGATGAAAAAAAGCTCTTTCTGGGGAAATTAAATTGGACTTCAAATTTACAGGGTCTTCATTTTGTTCTGGTGATAATGAATTAAGCTCTTGCTGGCAGTTATATTGCTGCAGAAATAAGTACTGGTTAAAAGCACTTTTGGAAGCTATGACTTTCATTTTAAAGCTGCCACAATTTACATTTAATCCATTCATTAATTCATTTATTTATGCTCCTCAGGTACAAACCTCTCATCTCTCCTTTCCCAGGATTCTCTGAAATGATGTTTTTAACCCAAAACTAGTTTCCACGCAGACCCAGGGGTTGGGGCAGGGCACATTTCCCTGTAAGGATTTTGCTCAGCTTCACAGAGGGCTCTCCAAGAGCTCTGGTTTGGAAGCACAAGACCAAATCTCCACCTTCCATGGACTGAAAACACATGCAGATGTAAAAGATGTACCACGGTCTCAGCAGTGACCACTTCTGACAGCTGTGGAAAAGAAGCCACATCTATTGGGCCTCCTAACAGCACTCCAGATCAGTTGATCCAGAAAATGGGCTTTTGTCTTTGCACAGCAGGAGGAAAACCCCAGTGACTGTATTAATATTTTGTCTCCCTCTCCCTAAGGATCTCCCTGCTGACGTGGAGCAAGCCTGCACACCCCTGGCCACGGAACACTTTGGACTGGATGACTGAGACAAGAGTGTCCAGTAACAGGAAAAACTGGCATTCAAAATCCCACTGCTTCTGAGGACACCCTTGTCCCCACAGTCCTGAGGAGCATCCATGGGCAGTGTCTACACTGCCACCCCATTAACAAGAGTTGTTCCCCCCTGACCCTGTTTCCTGATGTCCTTGCAAGGACAGAATGCTGAACGAGAGCCAAGATCTGGAGGTGAATGGCTCATTACTTTGATTAACCAGAGACACAGAAGATGCTGTGGCTTGCAATAATTTTACCTCTTGCTAGATGCCCCTGACCTGCATGTGAATCTAGCCCCACCTTCCTTCCCACACACAGCCCATACTTTCCACAGCCCCTTGCACAGACGCATTGTCAATGTTTTGCTTCTTCCTGTGCCCCACCTCCTCCAAAAGCATACCTGATACAGGTTTCTGCTTCACAGCACATGTGCACAAGGGTTTTAAGCAGGGTCAGGCTTTCAGAAACCAAACCCAACTCTTCTATCACCAGAAGATTCTGCCATCTTCCCTCGGGCAGCTCAGGAGGTTGACCTGAGCTGCAGTGGTGTGTTGCAAGGATTTGCTCCCAGCCTGGGAGTGCACAGACAGGCTGCCACGTGTGGCCATTGCCCCCACATCTCACAGAGACTGGAAGCGAGACCACAGCCTGGCAAGGGTGCCCCACAGAGGGGACATCGCTTCCTGCCAGCACCATGTATCTGCTCATCGCCTGCAGCATCTCCAGAGCTCTGAAGCATGGCCCTGTGCTGGGATTCTGAACCTAGAGCTTCAGGGAGGGTCAAACCCATGTGAGATCCTGCTCTCAGCCTGCAGCACATCACATCTGCCAGTTCCCATGTGTGTAAAAGTGTTGTAACTCCTGCTTGGTCCGAGAGCATAGCAGCCAGCACACTCTGGCACTGTGGTCTATGCACCAGGAGGGACCCATCAGAGCCTGAGACCAGTGGAGGCTCTGCCTGCCCATGGCAAAAGATGCAGAAGAGGAGCAAGGGTGGAAGAGACAGGCAGAAAAAGGCCCACACAGCCCCTCTGTGCCAGGGCCTGCTGATGCTATAGGGCAAGTAAATCCCTCTGCCCCTTACAGGACATTTCTGCAGGAGATGCCGGCTCCACAGCAAGCAAAGCTCCATGTCCCAAGGACATGGCTACTGGTTTGCCTTTGGCAGCCCCAGTCCCATTTCCACCAGCCTCTGGCATGGCTTTGTGAGGCATCTGCTCCTCAGTGGGTGTCTCAATGCAGACATTGGCTCCATTAGAGGCCATGGAGCCGCTGTGCTCCTGCCAGCCACCAGATCCCAAACACTCCTGTAATTTATATGGCAGTTTTCATTACTTCCCTTCTCCAAAGACTTGTTCAGTAAATTACCAGTTTATGAATTCCAAAGCACTCTGCACAGCCCGGAACAAAAGGGAAGAGAAAAAAATACTGCCCAGAGCAGCTCTAATGGGACAGCTTTTCCACCTGAAAAGAAAGCCATTACTAAAATGATATCCCCTCTCCCCAGAGCAGATAACTCTGCCTTCACGAGCCAGAGGACAGCACCACCCTCACTGTTATTGTAGTGCCCAGAAGTACCAATTAAACTCAGGGGTTGGAAGCCCCTTGTTACGCAAAGGGTCACACAGATGTTGCAAAAAGATCTTCCTTCAAGAGCTGAGACACCCAAGAGCATGGGAGGTGGAGGAAAGGTCTTAAGAGATGGCTAAGCAAGGAGAGAAGTCTTGGCCAGCCACAAACCCATTGCTTTGCCTGCTGCCATGGTCTGAATTTCCTTTAGCAGCATTATTCTTGTTCATGGTACACCCTGTCCTTCCGCCAGCACTGCTGGTAACTGCAACGGTAACTGGAGGGCATCCCTCAGGTCAGCTTCCAAATAGAGCAAAGTTTGTGCCTTGCTATCCCCCCTCAGAGCAGCAGAGACACCACAGAGGGACCTGGTAGGTCCCTTAAATCACATCTGAGAACTTCAAGTGGCAGAGGGACAGAGGAGAAGAAAAAACAGGGACTGATGCATTCATCAGAAGAACACATTGAATCACAGATGAACAGCAGGGGAGTGGGAAGGCTGCTGACTGGGTGAGTTGGATGGTGGCAGGGTGGAGGTGTCTTGCTGCAGATGCTGAGATAGGTCTTTGGCCAGAGCTGTGATCTGCCCTTTTTAGCCCCATCTGTACCTCTGTCTCCAGCCTTGATTTCCCCACAGGCTCAAAAGCAGCTCCTGGAACGCCAAGCCAGGGTCAGGCACAGCAATGCAGGCAGGAGGCTCCATGGATGGACGGAGAGTGCAGAGAGAAAGCCCCTGCAGTGCTGCCTCTGGAGCATTTCCACTCTGCTGGGCAGCAAATGTGGGGAACAAAAAATAAAAAAAAAGAAATCAATAACCACCACCCACTGTGTCTCCATCTGCCATTGATTTATGGCAGTACTGAAAAGCCTTGCTGTCCACAATTATTGGGCAGTCAGCTCCTATTTTCCATGATTTCCTCTCCCCTCCTTTCCACCCACCTCCCTGATGGATCCCATCCTGCCACGTGCTGGAACTCAGGGCTCTGATGGCTCCCAGGGTACTTGGTGGCAGGGTCCCCGCTCTGTCCAGCCCCATGGTGGGATGGTGATTGCTTGTCAGGTTCAGGTATGATTCTTCTTGGGCCTGGGATAGCAACTGAAGGGAAAAAGTAGGAGCAGGGATGTGGGCATCTTAGACACAGTGCAGCAAGTGGGGAAAAGAGCAGTCAGGTGGACTGCAAGTAAAGCCAACCAGAAAATTACATTTTGTCCTGAGCTGCTGGAAATTCAGCTTTATCTCACAAGAAACCAAAAGCTGAGCACAAGAGGATTTCCTTTCTAGCCTTCTTGACAACTTTTCCAACTTGATTTTGCTCTTCTGGCCATTTCTATCATATGACACACTGACCCAGGAGGTCAGATTGATCCAGTCATCCAAGCTTTGCGAGAGCTAGAGCCTGCTGGGTGAGTTCCCAGAGATACGCATTTCCTTATACCAGTGTTTCCTCAAGGGAAAAAAGGCTGTGTCAGAAAATAATCCAGCGTCTTAAGGGTCAGCAGTCTGGTGCCTCCATCTGCGGAGTCCAGCCCAGCCACCTCCACCACCCTGCACTGAACTGGGGACACTTCTGTTGGACTAAAGTTCACTGCCTAATTCCAGTTCCCCACCTGGGATGTGCCTGCTGGCTCCTGCCCAGCTCCAGCTCCCTCATGCTCCAGATGAGATAAACAGTCCTAAAAACTGAGGCGTTAACATTGTCTCCTCAAGACCAGGCTCAGCTTTGTCAAGGGGACCTCACTCAAGCAGACAGGGCTTGGATGAGGGGACGTGAGGTAGTTCAGCTCAGGGTGAGTTCTCAGCACCAATCCCTTTAGCTGTTGGTTGCTCACATGCAATGACACTGGGTTCTGGTGCAACGCAAGTGGTGGTGTCTTCTCCAAAGACCCCTTGGAGACCAATGCTATGGAAGAGACACATGTAGGGGATAGGGGAATAACCCAAAGGGGTGACAGGAGGAAAAAGCGTTTTGAAAAACCAAGTTGGGGTAATCCTTCTTATAGGAACTGCTGGGAATATAGGGGCCAAGCTGTGACCCACCTCTCTGGGAGATGAAGCTGCAATTCTTGCTGGGGCACTTTTGTCATTTACCCTATGGAAACCACTTCAATGACTTTGGTCTACAGCAGAGTCTGGAAAACAAACACTATTTGCAGCCAGAGCAGACAAAGCTGGATGTGAGAGCTGGCAGGTTTATGTTCACCTCAGCCCATGAAGCAGTGATTATTTACACTTCGTTTTGGTGAGAAAGGGAGATATTATGGAAGGGCTGATTGCAGAAATAAGCCCTGAATTGAGTACTTTGATGTAAATCAACTTGTGATTTAAGTGAATGAACAAATGCCTGCAAGTGAGGATCTTGATTTCAAGAAGAGTGGACATCAAGAAACAAAAGGAATTGGTTAGTGAAGTCAGCTGGGGAGAAGTCACGGACACAAATATGCAGGATGCCTGGAACTGCATCAAGCGAAGAGATGTTAAAGCTGCCAGAAATTCCAAGCAGGAAGAAGAGAAACTAAAAATAAAAGCTTGCAAAGAAGAACTTGCAAGGCAATGGGCTGAGCAGTCACTTGAAGAAAGGTGTCAGGAAGAAGCAGGGACCCTGTACAGACCGGAAGAAAAGAGTCCTGGAATGGAGGTCATAGGGGCCACCAAGTTTTCAATAAAGTGAAAATTGCATCAAGTCAGAGTTAGACCTTGCAAAAAAGGTGTTGAAACAAATAGCTAGTTCCAGAGCCTCGGAACCTTTCTGGCTTAAAAAGAGAAAGAGCAAGAGTTGTACATTACAAGAATGGAGAAAAGATTAAAGGACAGCTCAGGACTCATCTCACTACTTGACCTCAGTTTTCAAACAGGGTGAGGTTGCCCGTGGAGGTAAGAGACGTATCAAGAAGTGTGAATGGGGAAGTGGGAGATGGGAGCAAGTAATTCCCTGGAGTGGTGAAGAATAGGGACAAGGGAAAGCATTTCTGCTGGCATTTATTTTTATTACATCAAGATAAAGTATTATTGGTTTGGCGTACGGCACACGTGGGGGCTGTATTTAAATATAAGACACAAGCCCATTAATCTGATCTCGTAGAGGATGAGGCTTCACAGCAGATTCAGAGAGCAAGGCTAATTGAAAGTAAGTAGACAACATTACAAGGGCTTAGCAAGGGGAGATCATGCCAGACTAAGTGGATTACCACATTCTCTTTATCTGCAGGATCAACTCTTCTCATCCTGGACAGAACTAAAGCACCTGAAGCCAAAGACTACAGGAATACACAGAAGAAACATTGCATGGGCTGGGACAGAGAAAAGAGAGGGAGGCAGAAAAAGATGAGAAACTTCACCAACCTGACATCAGAAACAATACCTCAAAGGCAGCTTCAGAACATCTGCAGATGGGAACCACCATATGACCATGGCAGCACCAGAGGGCCACTGTCTCTATGTAGGAATCCTCCTTTTATTTGATCATTAAAATAAAATTCTCTTAATCTGCCTAAGGCATACAGTGAGACCGAGCCTGCTTAGCATTTTGAACAGAGCCCTTGTTCCCCAGGGGAAAATTCAGATGAGACTGGTTGCAAAATATGAAGATGGGATATTGTACTACAAGACTTGAATACTCCAGAAGTGGAATGAAATTGTAGCATAACAGCATGAGGTGTAAAGCCAAGTACTTGGATTAAAATTATTCTTCTCTGTATTTTTGCCAGTCCCTCAGAAAGGGCCAGGTTGATTGAAGGAGGAGTATAGGACAACTTTGCCTCATGGCTGTGAATGAAGCTAACGTAGTCTGGGTACACAGAGGGGAAAAGCACAGCCCACGTACAGGGTAAGGAGTAATGCTGCTGCAGGGAGGAGACACGACCTGGGATCTGGCCACCTATGATCTGGAGAAAAGGATACCATGAGGAGGGAGCCTGCGTTAGCTAAACAAAAGCCTAGAGGGAATATCACCATCAGATATAAGCACATCAGGGTCTAAATACACAGAAGGGAGAAACAGTGTCGAAGCCAGAAGACAATGTTGGCACAAGGACATATGGGAAGAAACTGGCTGTGAATAACTGTAGTAGGAAACGTCCAATTATTCCCATGATCCAGGTTTGACATTGCATTCTGAGAGACTTTGCCCGAGGAGCCAGCCCATGCAGGGGGCAGGGAGATACTGTGTCCATGGCAGCAGAGGATTGAAATAGATGTCCCAGGGTCCTCTCCAGACTCATTGCCCAAGAGCTCTTACCTACAAGAGCCTTCTGCCATGTTTCTAGAGTTTCTTCTGTAATGTGCCCTAGGTCTCCTCTGGGTGAAGGAGAACCTGTTTCTGTTTAATACTGGAAGTCTTGTCCACAGATGTTCTGCATGCAAAACCTAAATGGGCTCATCTGCTTTCTGGAGAGGTTTTTTTGCACTTCTGTCCAGGTGAGAAGATGGGACAGGCAGGGTAGGGGTCAGCAGCCACCGAAGGTTAGGGCAGCGGCTGCTCTCTCCAAAGCAGCATGGCAGCACAGCAGCAAGAACAGCCAGCTCTCATCAAAAATCCCCCCAGGTCCCCTCTGGCACACCCCACCAAGCTCCCAGACTTGATCCAGTAGACAAGCTGCTGTGCTTGTCCTTCCAGCCCCTGCCTTTTCTAATGGGATTAGAAAAGTAAACCCAGAATTTCCTGAACCAGAAAGTGTAGGGACTGTTCTTGAAAAAGGCTGAATACTCCTGGCACAGGGCACGAGCACAAGTTTCTCCTTTCTCTCCTGCTCTCATCCTCACTCTACCCATCTGAGACTTCATCTTTCCTTGTGCCTGTTCCAGTCTGATCCCCACAGAGCCACATTGCTAATAGCCCTGCACCAAAATGGATTTCATGGTCTGAGAAAAGCTGTCTCCAGAGCAGCCGAAGCACCCAGAAATGCTGAGAAATTTTGGATGGTGCTCTATGCCTGGGGTTACCCAGTGGCAGAGGCTGCGAAGGAGCATGTCCACAGCTGACACAGCACTCCAGAACTAGGGTGCTGCCATTGAGATTTCAGCCAACTGGAAGGAGATCAAGTTGGCAGGTGTTTCTCCTCCACGCTGACCAGCACTCACTGTGCATCCACCAGCCAGTGGGAGCAGGGGGACGCTGTGTGCCGAGCATGCCAGTAATTATGAATGAGATACAGACTGGCATCAGGGGATGGGAAAGCCTGAGCAGTTTATGACCGGCAAAGAGGGTAGTGATCACATGAGTCTGCCTCGCAGGCTCGCACAGTCCTTTTCCTGCCCACCTTCACTGCCTTCAGTGACTCCCTGCTCCATGTTCAAAGTCACTAAATAATGTTTGGTCAAGTACTGAGCTTCTGAGGGGGTGTTCTTGAACACACCTTGCATGGGTCTGATGGTCCAAGGTCATCTGTTCCCACTTCCCCATGTGCACCTACCTGCACCACCCCCATGCCCAGAGAGGAGTGAGCTTCTTCACTCTTTGCATCCCTGCACCATCAGGCCCGTGCAAAGGTTTTGAGCAGGGGTGCAGCTGCAGCAGAAGCAGCATCTGCTCGGCTTCTATCCCCCACTCCACGCTCCTGCTCTGTCACCATGGAAACCCAGCAGTGGGAGACAGGTTGCTTGGCAACACAAACACCCGGCTGGACCACGCTGCTGACCCCAGGTGCAGGGATTCCAGTGGGGGGGTTTGGTGCTTGCAGCGATGCTCCCAGCCATGAAGGGGCTGAAGCAATGAAGAGAATGGTGGGAAGCAGTCCCAGACCATGGGAGGTGATTGAGTAAATGGCTAACACTGGTGCTGTGGTGGTAGCATCAGTCCAGGGATGCCCCATCCATCCAGGAGTGGTGCTGATCCTTCCCCAGGCCTGGGAGCAGCTCCTCCCACGGGCAGAGGGGAGGTGGTTACATCAGTTCAGTCAGGTAATGAACAGGTCCCAAAAGCGACCTTGCTGATGGTTCAGGTTCTGTTTGCATCCAAGGCAGCTAGAGACAGGATATATTACAACCTTCTCCTGCCTCTGCCACCTCCTTCCCTGGTCTCTAAAGTATGGCACTTCCCCCTGACTTTCAGGCACATCAAAGTTTTCCAGGAGAAAATGCAGGGCCCTGGCACAACCAAGCAGTGAGCAACCCCAGGAAATCTGATAATGAAGGCAATTGCAAGATGCACACAATCTAATCTCGGCCAGATGAAATGCAAGAAGGAAGATCACTGAGGTAAGCGAAGTTAACGTTTGCAAAAGCTGTCTGAAGAAACAGACTATCCAAGATTGCCACGAGAACAGATAAAAGCAGTCATTACAACCTGTCAATGTGTGTGATAAAAACAAAAGATATGGCCAGCAGATCGAGACACACACAGAAAGCCACCTGCAGCCCCTAGCAAAGGCTTTGCAATAGGTGTGGGTTCCATCATACAAAGTTAGATGACAGCCAGGGATATCACCCGAAGCAGCACACAAAGTAATTTTGCAGGAACGTGCACAAGGTACAGGGTGTACAGCGCATGCAGCTGCAGAACTTAGCAACATCAACTCTGAGGCCTTTTTGGCTCTGGTACAAGGCAAAAGAATACAAATAAATAAAAAAGGAGTGTGATAAAGCATGCATAGCTCTTACTAGGGTCAGCAGAAATGCAGTGAAATGCGGAGCTGACAAAACTAGCTCAAGCAAAACTGCATCTCCAATAGAATATTGAGAGAAAAAGAGGAGCTGACATCACAGGCAGTGGGAGGTGAAAGCCAGGTTAAATGCTGGTGACCAGGGAAGGGGAGGTTTGATATGGCAATGAGCACGCCAGCACAAGCAGAACACTGTGTTGGCAAGTTTCAGTATCCCTCAAGTGGTCTGAAACCCCCATGGCAGCAGGGAAACCATAAAAACACACATCTTGCAGTGGAAGAAAGTAAAAGACTCCTTGAAGGCACAGGGTATCTGAAGAAGTCATCCAAAAAATGACAGCTGAAGCCACCTCATTTCTGGCTTAGCAACATGAGCCCCAAGGGGTAGACATGGCTGGTACGTGGGGGGAAGCACAGCACACAGGGACCCAGCAGGTGCACGGGACTTGGTCAGGAGCCCTGGCACTGCCCTGTGGCCACAGGCACCCCAGGGCACCCTGCACTGTCACAGCTGAGCTTGGTAGCTTGCTACGGCCACAAAGTCCACAGGTTATTCAAACTGGGGTGTTTCCTCCAGGTACGAAAAGGCTGGCTCTGCTGAGCAGGCCTGGGGGCTGCCAGAGCGAAGCTGTGAGAAGCAAGCCATGGACTGATGAGTATTTCCAAACCCACTGAGAAGAGGAGGAATTACTGACCAGACAACTGGCAAGCTTGTTCCAACTGTGGACAAACTCCTTATCCCATGGGAGCAAAAGGCACATCCAACCACCCACCCTCACTGGACACCTCTTCAATCTGGAGCTTCTCTTGGCTGACCTCACCCTGGATGCTCACACAGACATGAAATCAGTTCACCGCCCTTGGGGAAGCATCTCTGACACAGTTCTTTCTTGCCAAGTCTGCCACAGCTGACCTTAGAAGCTGCAAGTGGATCACAGGCCTGGCGCAGAAACTCTTGGAGCAGAAGCCTCTGAGCAGTCAGAGGAAGGAGAAGGTAGATAGATGTTCCAGCTTTGCAGTGAGCTATACAGAGAATTCTTCAGAGAAGGCAGTCAGGATGAATTGCACAACACAAGCAACAGAATCCTCCAGCTGTGAGAGACAGTGGAACAAAGGGGAAAAAAAAGGCCTGACTCCAAAGCCTGGACTGATATTGAACGGAGGAGCAAAGAAAGAGCAGGGCCAAGGACAACACAGCTAAGAGTGCTTGGAGTTATCAAATACCAGCAGAGATTTTCAGTGTGGTGTGGTATGGCAGAGAGGTTATTGGCCCTGAAAATGAAAGCATAAATACCTGGGATAGAGACGGCTCTATACATGTGAAGCACCAGAGGGAAGAGCTGAGGCCCTCTGCTCATCTGTAGCAGGGTGAGGGTCAGGCCGTGGCAGACAGGTGAACTGCTCTGACACTGAGGAAACCGTGACCTGTGCGCAGCTGATTATTATGATAATTTTTTGCCCAAGTGACTCCAACTGGGGCATGGGCTAGGCAGCGCCGTGATGAGTCACATCGTGACATTGCTCTCCAGGCACAACATTACTGATGAACTAATCCCAGCAAGCAGACACCAACGAGGAGACACGTAGCGCAGAGCAGCTGTATTACTTACAGGCCACTGGAGCAGCTCACAGACCAGCTAATGGCTGAGCACTGACAAACCAAGGTAGGTAAACACATCAGTCCTGACGATCCATTCAGTGAAGGTGCTGGTTGGGGTGTTACTGATGCCAACTGCAAGCCACCACCAAAACCAAGCAGCTGCATGGGAAATCAGAGAGCTCCTGCGAGGACCTTTTCCCAGGAGACTTCCGTTCTGCACTACCTGGGCAGCTAAAGGCATGCAAAGTGAACCAGCAGAGTGGGCAAGGAAAGGACAGCAGCAACAGTTGCCAAGTCATACCAGTTTTTCCCCCCAAAGCCACCCTACTAAGCCCTGGTGGGATGAGAAATGTCAGCTACAGGAAGGCAACAGCTTGTCTGGTGCCAGCAGAGATGCCCATCTTGCCCTGCTCTGCTCACACAGCCGTGAAGGCAAGACCCAGCAGGTAAATCCTCAGCAGGGTTTGCCTGCAGTACAAGGCAAGACTCAACCCGAAGGGAAATTTTAAGAGGTAGAAGGATACACAACCACAATATAACAATGTCTTGTTCAAGGCACCATCCCCCCACACGAAGGCGTCAGTTTCAATAAAGCAGCTCTGGGTGCCAGGCTGGGAGAGGTTAACCAGATTCCCCAGTGATCTGTCAACCTCATCCCAGTTGGCTCAGATCAGTTTTTTAGAGACTCCAGGGGGGCCCTGATGGGCCTTGATCCAATTCAACCACCACGGGTGAGCAACAGTGTAGGAACAACCCACTCAGAAAGGTCTTCAGGGAACCTGGTGTAAGGGTCACCAGTGGGTCGGTTGGGTATTTTTGGTGAAGAGTTGATCATATTTTATTTATTTGCTTGACTTTTTTTTTTTTTTTTTTTTTTTTGGTAAAGGTAAGCAGCTAATTGAGTTCAGGTTCTTCAGCTAATGAAGAAATAAGCTGAATAATTAATTATTTGAAGATAAATTATTCATGGCCAGTTGTGATTGCAGTGTGGGAGCAGCAGGCTCAGTTTTATTTAGTTATTTTCATCGTAAAAGAGAAAAATGTGTGTAACCACCCCACCCAGCCCCTCTGAATCCTGGCTGTGAGGACAGATGGGTGGCTTTGGTGGGACCAGCTTGTTTCAGTGGTCAGTTGCCTTCCAGCATAAAGTGCTATCCCAGCTGAGATGGCACTAGACCCTTATATCACCTTGGGCCCCTATAGGGATGCTGGTGGAGTGAAGTTGGGCCCAGGTGAACCTCGTGAGGTTCAACAAGATCAAGTGCAAGGTCCTGCACCTGGGTTGGGACAATCCTCATTATCAATACAGGCTGGGGATAATGTGACAGACAGTAGCCCCATGGAAAAGGGCTTGAGGGTACCAGTGGAGAAGAAGCTGGACATGAGTCAACAATGGGCACTTGCAGCCCAGAAGGCCAATCTCATCCAGGGCTGCATCAAAAGAAGTGTGGCCAGCAGATTGAGAGAGATGGTTCTGCCACTCAACTCTGGTGACACCTCACCTGGAGTACTGTGTCCAGCTCTGGAGCCCTCAGCATAAGAAGGACACCGACCTGTTGGAGTGGGTCCAGAGGAGGCCACAAAAATGATCAGAGGGCTGGAGCACCTCTCCTGTGAGGCCAGACTGAGGAAGTCGGGGTTGTTCAGCCCAGAGAAGAGAAGGCTCCAGGGAGATCTTACAGCAGCCTCCAGTACCTGAAGGGGGCTATAGGAAAGCTGGGGTGGCGCTGTTTACAAGGGCTTGTAGTGATAGGATGGGGGGCAATGGTTTTAAACTAGAGCAGGGTAGATTCAGACTGGACATTAGGAAGAATTTCTTTAATATGAGGGTGGTGGAACCCTGGAACAGGTTGCCCAGGTATGAGGTGGGGACATAAAGGCCAGGCTTGATGAGGACCTGAGCAACCTGCTCTAGTTGCAGATGTCCCTGTTCAGTGCAGGGGTGTTGGACCAGATGAGCTTTAAAGGTCCCTTCCAAGCCAAACCATTCTATGATCCTAAGTTTCTGTGGCCATGTCAGGGCTGTCCCCTGGGGCAGCCTTTCTCCTGAAGCCACCTCAAAAGTCCCCTAAACCCCACATTTATGCACCACACAATGGAGATCCAGCCAATCCCCTCCATCCCCCTCACTCTTACCTCTCACTTTTCACACCGTGGTCCAGGTTTGACCTCCCAGATTGTTGGAACAACACACTTGACCTGCTGCCGCTCTGGATAACAAGCCACAATGATAACAATGGTTATTACAGATAATGCTGATTGCAACTCAGAGAGGCTTACCTTGGAAACACCCCCGCAGCTCAGACCCAGGACACAGCTTGGAAAGTGGTCACCTGGGACCTGAGCAGTCCTTGGCTTGGTCAGTGTTGAGAGGAGCCCCTGGGGAGGTTGTCTGTGCTGACAACAGAGCCCTTTGATTACTCACCATTTTAAAGGATGATCTTCTGCCCTGTGCGTGTACGTACAAATAAACTGGCTTTTCTTGGTTCCCAGCAGCTTGTAATGTCAGCTTTGTGTGGCCCTGCCAAATGATGGAATTTTTTAATCCCATTGCTGTCACTGGGGCCTCTTTTGCTCAGTATTTGCTCCCGTTTGACATGACTTCTTCACACAAGTTTTACCTTTTAGTCATCAAGTTTTTTACTAACACTGAACCAAGAAAATAATCCATGGGAGACCCCAGTGGAAACAAATATTCAGTGATCATTCCTTTAATATCTGCATTTTGAAAGCAATCAGTGATCCACCCAGCAAATAAAGACCCTTTTAATTCTCCACAATACACGTGAAGGAAACAAGAGGCCACATGGTACTAAGCCAAAGGTCTTGAAGAAATCTTCATACACCCACATCCCAACGCCCTGTAGCTATGCAGGTGCCGCCAAACCAGAGACTTGCCATAAAGACCCCACTTCAATTTGACCTACTCTTCACCAAGTCATACTGGCTTGCAAAGGTATTTCCAGTGCCCAGTCCTTCACCAGTAACATTTAGAAAGGATTTTCCCATTAATTTGCCTCAGGGTGAACCAATTTCTTCCCCGTGAGTTGCAATAATACTGGGATCCCTCTCTGCCCCTGAGCATCACCTGGTTTTGAAGATCTGGGTGGAGGAAGCAGCAGTTTGGTAAACTGCCTGGCTGCCTACTTTAGGGCTCCACACTTAGGCTGACAAACATTAGATGCTCTCCAGCTTGTCATGCAGCCTCCTGCATTACAAATGGTGGGTTTTATATGCCAGCCACAGCACTGTCTGTGGCAAATACATCTTCCTGCCTCCTTTCTTCTGTATTTAGAATTACAGATCATTCTTACCTTTTCCACTCTGCTATTTACAATTTTAGCATCTGTCTCTAGCAGAGACACTTTTGACACAGAAATAAATTCCCTGCTCTATTTAAGTGCTTCCTTATTGTCTTTGACCCTTCTGGTCATTCATAGTCCATTAGTTTCTTTGATTTCTTCCAACTGCTACCTGTATCTTTAGCTAACACTTTCCTTTTTTCAACATTTGCCAACACATTAATTTGTCTATTTTTTTCCTTCCTCCCTAAACCTGTGCACTATTGAAGATGTAACAAAAAAAAAAGCTCAGTTTCACAACACCTGGACTATAACACATTGCTTACTGCCTTGTCCTGCCATCCTGGCAGACCCACACAGTAGGCAGGGGTTGTAATCAAATCATGTTCACTCCTACTTCAGCCAATCATGTGTTTTCTTTTTATTCTTTATTCTTCCCAGACAGCAATTAATGTTCTTCCCTTAGTGGGGATGAGGTTTGCTCGTGGACTGAGCTGCGGTGCACACAAGCACTGTACTATGAAGTCATTTGTTATTTCAGTTTGGTTGGGGGCTGTGTTGTTCTTCAAGACAAAGTGTTCCTGAAGTTGCCCCTCTTTCTACCCCCAGCTCTTGAATCATGTCCTTAAAGCTTGCAAACAGATGGTTCAGCATTTTATGCTGTTTGCCAGTAAAACCTCATAGCATTTAAGCAGGTTCTTATCCATTCTCCAACTTTTTAGAACCCTCTCGCAGGTCAGCATTTTCTGTGCCTCCACACACCTACCAAGGTGTTGCCCCTCACCACCACCCCTACCAGTTTTGCCACAGGAGGGGGTTTAGTCGTCCCCTTTAAACACACTGATAGCCACAGGAGACATTCAGCACTTCTCATGACCAGACATGAAGGGCTACAGATGCTGTATTACCTGGTCCTCATTTAAGCAAACTGAGGTACTTATGTGCCTCCTGTCTGTTGAGTCCAGACCTTGAAAAGGGCTCATATCCACATGTTGATAGCCCTGCTTAGTATAAACTCCCCCTTCAGCTACCTCAGAGGTTAATACTCCTGCGAGACAGAGGCTGAGACATCAGCTTCTCAGCCTGGTCAGAGACAGGGCAGGCTGGAGCTAGGACCTACAGCAGGGTAGGTTTACAGGGCATGGGACCCACGAAGAGGACTGTCATGCTATTTACTCTCCACTATTGCTCTGCAGAGGTGTGTGCCCATGTCACTTGTTCAAGCCCCACATACTTCCCCCATCCTGAAGGCCACAGGCCAATTCCTCCACCACTGCATCTGCAGCCTTGCTCTCAGGAGACCACAGCCCTTTTGGCCCCCATATCCCTGCCACAGGGTCAGGGAGTTTGCAGGTGGATGCAGTAAAACCTGTCACTGTATTAGCTGGATTTGGAGATGCTGAAACACATGGAGGGTGGGTCAGGCAGGTTTGCACCAAGCCCTGGGCAACTGTCACTAATGAGATCTATGCACCCATCTGGGTCACCCTATGCTCTTCCTAATCTATTTTCTCCGGGGATATTCAGTGATATCCCTTAACCATGCAGTAGATAAGAGCAGTTGCTTAGGTAGAAATTGCCCAAGGACTCTCAGGTCTGGTGAGGGACAAGAGCTGAGGTTTTGCACAGCTGTAGCATGCAGGCATCTGCAGATCGCCAAGAAGCCACCCAGCCTAGCATGTACCCAATGCAGATGGGGCACATAAGAGCTGGTCTATGAGGACCATGACTGTGTGTTCCCTTGCAGGGAACAAAATAAGAAGCATCTAATAGTTAAGGCTCCCATTTCTCATTAAGGAGGCTGTGAGAGCTGGAAAGCAGCCATACATCCAGAGGACACCCCAGGCAGGGATCTGAGATGGGCAAGCAGCAAAAGAAAAGGCAGGGCTGGCAGAAAGAAGAACTACAGAAAAAGGAGACGGTGGTAACGACCAGGGCGCAGGGCTGGCAGGGAAGGCAAGCTTGAGAGGCAGCATCCCGTAATGGACATAGGCTCACATTGTAGTGAATTCCAGAAGCAAGGGTCAGTGACAGATTAGCATCACGCGGCTCCCCATGAAGGGTCTGTTAGCACCAGTCACTGAACCATTACTGCACTGAAAGTGTTTCACAAAAGGATGGAAAAGAGTACTGCAGGAGATGGGAGTGTGTAGCATCTGTGCTTGTCCCTGCCAGTGCTCCCAGAGGGGATGAGCACACCCTGGTCCAGCTCCCTCACTCTCACAACAGGAGCAATGGGATGTTCCAGGACTGATCCCTCCATACCTGGGAGGGAGGGACAGCATGATCAAGATATATATCTTTCACTTCCCTCCATGCAGTTATATTCAATACCTTAGATACCTTTTCTATCAGGAGACTTAAACTTCTTAACCCCTCAGATGCAAGAGGAGCGGCTCAACTACCAATAAATTACCTGAATATCCCATCATTTCCTATGCATCTGCCCTCACAGTCCTACACAGTACTTTCAGATGAAGAAGGCCCAGAAACTATCCAAAGGTCTCAAGAAAGCTGGGATGGAGCAGAGCATGCACTGGGCTCCTCTAGTTTCAAGCTGAGGGCTTTGAGCTCTGGACCACCCTTCTGGGGCTTCTGGATGTGAAAGCCACCAGTGACCCCATCAGGCCACTTGGGTACAGCAGTGCCTGCACATGCCACCTCCTCTCCTTTCCTGCCCCAGTGAAGTGCTTAGCCAAGAGAAGAAAGTTAACAGTTTTGGTCTGTTGGGTTGGGGTTTTTTTTTGTCCTTTAAGTAATTGAAGTACCATCTGAGAAAGAGGCACTTGAAAGCAACTTCAATCTGGTTAAAGCTGGTTATCCATCTCGATTTGCATAATGATTATGCAAATCGAGGTTTGCATAATGTTGCTATGATCTACAATCACTTTAAGGTTTTATTGCGTGTAAAGACCACAGAGAAGATATTGAACAGCTGTCCAACCCCCGACTGTGGCTTGGACACCACCAGGCACATGTGCAGAAGATGCTGATATTTCCCCCTCTTGCCCACGGTTTCCGGTCTCCCACAGGGGCTGAGCCTGACTTTGCAACTGCCCTTGGATGATTTCAGACTTCACGCTTCAGAAGGAGGCACAGGGCTGCAACTCGCGTCTTGGCATTAATTCCAAAACCGGAGGCGATTTTGTGGCTGCCGCGTTGCGCATTGCCTGCTCTAAAGCTGTAAGCTCTTCCACTCTCCCTCCAGTGAAAGTGATGGCTTGTGAGGTAGAGCCAGCCAAACCCTGTCAGAGGAGACCTCAGACTTAAGAACAGGTCTCCCCCACCATCCAATCATCATCCAGCAGTAGCAGATCTGTATCAGGAGTTTGGTGCCATTAAACTGATCCCCAGAGAACTGCAGGGAAAATCCTCCAGAACTGCTACCCTTCCCCCCTGCCCCACAGCAGCACCCAAATTTATGCAGGTCCAGACACACCCCTTACTTGGTAGGACAGAGCTGGCTCCTGGTGCACCTCCTAGATCCTCCACATGCTGGCCACCATATGTTTCAGCAGATCATACCCGGCACTGGTCTCTCTGTGAGGATCAACATCACACAGCTTTTTCAGTGGGGTGGCTCTGTCAGGAACAAGCACCAAAGGCAGGTGAAGGCTCTCCTGTTGCACAAGATGCAGCTTTTCTCATAGGCAGGAGCACTGCAGCAGCAGATACCCCAGAGCAGCCATCCCAGAGAAACTCAATAAAACAAATTTACCCCCAAGTCAGTGAAGGAAAGGTTAAAAACCCAAACAAACCCACCCCCTAAAAACCCCAAATAAAACCTTTACAAACATTTCCTGGCCAGGAGCAGAACGACACAAACAAAGAGCTCTCTTGGCTAGCCTTTTTTTACCTTCCCACCCACCCAGCAGCCAGGAAGGTGGATTTTCTGACACTTGGTAGAGACAACAAGCCCCTTTCCCTGGCACTGGGCTGTATTGTCTCTGTAGCCCTTGTGCCACCCTTGTAGTGGTGCTGGTGGCTGAGGGTGCCTTGGAGCATCTCACCAAGAATTATTCTCCACCCATTAGTGTCCCAGTCTAATGAAAAACTATCTGAAGAATGAGGACCTTTGTCCTGCCCCGTTTTGCAAGAGGTCCCAGTGCTAAGTTTGCTGTTGGGTCAGTCTGCAGTGACTCTATGGGACATTGGTAACCCCCATGGCCACCAACATGATGGTGATGACAGTCACCCTCCAGCCACTTCATGGCACTGGCTTTGCAGTGGTGTCTCTGGCCCCACTGCCCTATCACTGACTGGGCTGAAGTCAAAGCATGCTTCTGTGAGCTGGTGGTTGCAAAACTTGGCCAGAGTGGAAAGGTGGCTTCCTTCTCCTCCCTCTGTGACTGGCAGCACACAGCCTTCATGAAGCCCAGAAGAAGAAGGGATTCACCAACTGCTGCCATTTGCATCAAGCAAAAGATTGGATTTGCCTCTGCAGCCCCTCTTGCGTTGCAGTCACACCCATGCAAACACATCTTTCCTGTCCCCATTTTTTTGGACAGCAGCATCTGGCTTCAGTACCATGGCTGTGGGCAGGAGCGGCACTTTCCTTGCCATGTCCTTGCTCCAGAACCAGGGCTAGGAGTGTGTTTATCAACTCATATCTCACGGTTATGAAAGCAGAGGGATGGTCATCATCATTCTGGAAAGAAAGAAAACTAATGGCATAAAAGCTCTTTAGTGCTCAATCCAAAACCACTGGGAGACAAACAAAAACTCAACCTGAATTGGCTCTGCTCTGCCTCAGCCTGAGTGGGACCTTCTTGGAAAGGCTGAGCTCCAAGTACATTTAGCAACAGCAGCTTCTCAAGAGAAGTTGTGCAATGGAGGAAGAAGGGAGGCTGATGGCTCTTGGGGTCTCTCCCTGCCTCAGGCTTTCCTGAGGGAGATATATATATAGATATAAACAGCACGGATCAAAAAGAGGAGCAGCGAGGAAAAGCTCCCCAGCTCTAGATTATATTTGGGTTTAAATCCCAAATCTAGTGAAAACTTGGTTGTTCAAACTAAGTGGAGCAACTTCAAAGGAGACAGAGGGGACCCACTCGTGGCTGCCGGCTGTGAGACCTTCCCCAGATGCCCTTGAGGCGGGTGCCCGTGCTGGTCTCTCCTCTGAAGGTTTCCTTCGCAGACGGATCTGCTCCTACATCTCCTCTTCCCTGTCAAGCATCTGAGGAGACAGACAGCATGATGGATATAGCTGTGGAGGGAATACTGCTACTGCCATGAGGATTAATACCCAGCAGGAAGACATCACTCTCTTCAACCCACACTTAAAAGGCAGCTGAAGCTTTGGTTTTCATCAAGGATGTGATTCAGAACCCAAACCAACTCAAACCGGCTCAGGTCTGGGCTGCAGCTTCCTCCCTGGGCTGGCTCCTAGTCAGCAGTTTATGTGCTGGAACGATACAGAGGGGTGTCAAGTGCTGAGTGACACACTTGGGAGCTGGAGAACATGACAAAGAGGTGTTGCAATGTACAATGACAGGAAGCTGAGCCAAATGGCTGCTGCTGTGGCGTGCACCTCCTCTGCTCCATTCCCTTCTGCATCATGGCTGCTTACCTGTGTGTAAATGGTTTTTTTTTCAGTCTTTCCTAATACATTTTGGCTTTCTCAGGGATGACGGGATTGGCCGACATTGCATTCCTGTGCAGTTGGACCTCTGCAGTGGCTCATAGCATTTTGGGAGGCAGTGATGGTTTAGGATACGTGCAGATCCTCTAAACTTCATAACCTTGTTAGTCCCCATTGATTGGGGTGAGGTGGGACCTGATGGGAGGTCCCACATGCCAGCCAGCACCGAGCCAGCCTGGAGAGAGGTGGTACTTCCAGCAGAATGGAAACTAGATGGTGATTTCTCTCAATGGCAGGAGAGAGGGGACCCAAAGCCAAGAGGGAAACCACAAACCAGGCTGGGTCCTTCCCAGACTTGCCCTTCTTCATTGTTTCTCATCTTCTGCTATAGGGGCTTCAGCTGTATGACTAATGTGAACCACACTCCAACAAGCCCACTCTTCTGCATCCCTGTGATCCATATGTGCGTGCACCTCACCTCAGCCTTCAACACTCCTAATCAGGAATGACTCCAGGGGGGTCTGGAAAGCACCTCAAGCAATCATGACTCTGTTCTGGGGATGGAGGATACAGGCAGAGGCACCTTCCCATACCCAGGACAATCCCTGTCTCCCTGCCAAGTCCCTGCAACCCTCGCAGCCTGGTGACAACAGGGACAAGTCACAACACCAAGATCCTTTTCCACCCCCACTGCTCCCAATCCGTCAGGCTACTGTTTATACAGTATGCTCGGCTCCCGTCTCCTCCCCCTGCT
Organism: Ceryle rudis; assembly: GCA_033439905.1. Classification (NCBI taxonomy): domain Eukaryota; kingdom Metazoa; phylum Chordata; class Aves; order Coraciiformes; family Cerylidae; genus Ceryle; species Ceryle rudis. The sequence continues at coordinate 50,015 of JAAGNO010017891.1, forward strand.
AGCAGCATCTTCTGCCCACCCACCTTGACAAAAGCCTCACCTCACTTCAAAGCTGTGCAGACAGGGTTGCTGAGCTCCCCAACTTTCCCTGACATCAAAAGCTTTACTTATTTGTATTTTGTACAGCTCCGAGAAGCTGTTGGGATATGGTAGGTTTGTTTTGCTTAAGAAGAAACCAGACCGTGGGAGACTGCATATAAACTCTTCAGCAGAAATAGAAACCCAAGTAAAAGAAAGAGGAGAAAACTGGTGTTGGAGACATGAGCTTTCTCTCTTTGCTTTCTTTCCTTCCCTTGATGGTATCCTTCAGCCTTCGTCTGCTTAATGTTTCCAACTCTGTTCTGGTAGAGTTTGCTGAGCCTACAAGAGGGAAACCAATGACAGCTATCAGAGGTTAGGTTCAGCCAACGGCAAACTGAGGCTCTTTGGAAGATGTTTTATTCATATGCCTGAGCCTGACACATGCAAGGCTGCTGTGGGGGGGACAGACCCTGCCGGGGGCTCTTGCTGGGAACATGCCGGGAGGATATGTTTTCTTCTACATGACTGGAAGGTACATCTTGCTTGGCTGATCATAGCAAGGCACCCCGTGGCAAGAGGTTGTGCTGGAGAGAAAGACAAGTGGCTTTAGAGCTGTTGCTGGAACATCATACAACAAAACCAAATTGCAAACTAGATTGAGACCTTGTGAGACTGCCCCAGGGAGGCACACGGGCCATAGAGGGGATCAATTATATCAGTCTCTTGGAAAGGATGTCCAGGATCAATCCAGTTGCCTGCTGTTGAAAGCAACCAGCTCATTTGATCGTCTCTTACAGTAATGAATCAGCCTCTGTCTTAAAACCATGTAGGCTGCTTTCCTCCTGAATTCCTAAGCCTTATCTACAATACATCTCCTAGTTTTGAGCTTAAATGTATTGCTGCCTAGTTTCTACTGAGTTTTTCTCTGCAAAGATAGTCCTTTAACCTGAAGAGCTCTTCTCCTTCCCTGATGTATTCTTAACCTCCTTTTCAACAGGCCAAGGAAGCCATTCTCTGTGTCTCCTCTCATCAAACAGGTGCTCCACTCCCTAGAGCAGCAGTAGAGTCTTTTCCTGCCCTTTTCCTGTTTGGGTTTGCCTTCAGGAGAACACCAGAGAAGTAAACAGTATTACAGATAAATCCCACCAGTGATTCAATCAGAGGCATTCGTCCTCCCTTCTCTATACTGATGGTTCTTCCCTGCACTGTCACTCATGCATTTCTAATATTTGTGCTGAGGTCAGGAACCAAATTACTCAACTGTCCTCGGGACTGATCTGTAAGCCAGACACCACCATGTGCAGCACACCACGCTGTCAGCTCCTCTTCAGCAAGGTCCTCATGCACTTTCCACTCTCCCATTAATCCCTGTCCTCATTAATAATTTCCCACAAGGCACTGTATCAGACACTTTACTGGAGCATGGAGTGATCTACAGCTTTTCCTCTGTCCAGCACCTAACATGAGATGAGCCTGACATCTGTACTGCATTTCATGTCGTTTTCTGCTTAGATCTGTGTTTTTAATGACTCTTTCCCTCTACATTTGTTCTAAAGCTTTGTATACTCTGAGGGGTAGACTCAATGTGCCTGAGGTTGCTCAGATCATTTATGTTTCCATTTCTCAAACAGGGAGAGAAATCTGAGGAAGAGTCAGTAAGTGTAAAATCTAGAACCACATGTTCTCTGTGTGCCTATGGCAGGGTTCACAGGGAAGGTGGGGAGTCCCCAGACAGGCCGCTATTCAGGCAGGGAAGGGTAAGGAAAGGGGCTGTGTTTGGGTCATACCACTCGCATCATGGCTGTGACACCAAGAGCAGATGCCTGGAGACTGATCACAAGGACTGGGAGGCATCCAGTCCTACTTCTCTTGTGTTCAGGGAGAAGAAATTCCTGACTCCTAAGTCACATCTTCATGCTGGGGCTTACTCACCCATGATAACCTTGTCCTCAGTTAATTTGCCTAATCACCTTTTGAACCCACTTACATTATGCAATACACAGATGGCATCTGTGCTGGGAGGTAAATCTGGTGGAAGCCACAACACGCTCAGGTGCAGAAAGTAGCTTAGCTGAGAAAGGGGTGGGTTTGCCCAGACATGGAGTCTAGTCAATACTGTGACTTGAACTGGCAGGATCCCTCTGAGCTCTTCTTTAATCAAGGAGAACAAACTCGCTGATAAGAAGTCTAGCATACAGAAACGCCCCATGCAGATTTCCTGGAAAACAGAGGGGTGCTGTGGTGTGAACACTGAAAAGGAGCTTTCGCACAGTACTGTGATGCTTATGAGCAGAACCTGCTCTCTGATACCACCTGCAGCTGGGGTAGATGCTGTACCAAATTTGCAGTAAGAAACTATTGCTGGTTGGGGACGTTGTGATACAAACACTTTTTGTCTTCAGAAATGCTGCACAAGTAACATTATTTAGGGTTCTCCAAGGGAATGGCTACCACAGATGGGGTTGTGTAGGGGCAGAGGAATTCTCACCACCCTTCCATCCCTCATCTTTGCTTCCTATGTCCTTCTTGACATTGGTGGAAACATCCTCCCTCAGTCCTCCACTGTGTGATAAACTCATTGGTGTTTTGAAAAACTCTCTGATGGCCAGTAGCGATAGGTCTTGGAAAAGAAAAGGAAAAAAGAGATTGGATGCATTGGAGGCAGTCAGGCCTCAAAACTGGGCACTGTCTTTCAGCTGTCTCATCCCCACCAGGATGCCTGCAGGGGAGCGGAGGGAGGATCTGAGGCTGTGGCACAGCTCTGCCTGCAGCGATGCTCAGCTGTCCCCTTGATGCTGCCCCAGCTCCTTCTGGGCTCCCAGACCTGCCAGGATTCCACCCCAGGGAGGGGAAAGGCTATGGCTCACACTCATCCCGGACTGATGGTGGCAGCACTGTCACCGCCACACTGTCACCCCCATGCCATCACCCTCCCATCTCTGTCAGCCTTCCAGTCATGATAGCAAGACCAAGTACCACTGCCCTAGATGCAAGGAGAACACAGAAGACCTGGCAGCTTTGGATCAATGGAGATGGAGTTTGCCACCCTTTGGGGAGGCCAGAGGGAAGGGGATTAGGGATGGGATGGAACTGGCACATGAGGGAGCTCTCAGGGACTCTTTGGGAGACCCTTGACCCTGAAGTGTGAATCACCAGTGGGCTGCTGACACCCAAAGGGTACCACGACGTGAGCTAATGGGTGACCTTTCCAAGAGGAGATGGATTGTCAAGTGCTGGACGTGCTCTGAGTTTTGCTGGAGGAGACTTGCACTCACTACTCACTCCTTCAGAGATGACAGAGCCCAAGCCAGGGCCTGAGCAAATTCAGCAACATCCCATCCTGCTCTGGAGCATTTACACTCTGGAAATGACAGTGATGGCACCCAAACTGTCCCCTCCGGCCTTGTGCCCCACCAGTGGCAAGGTCAGCAAAGCCTGCAGTAGTGAGACTTGTCTCGGACAAAAAGCCAAAGTCAAATCCCTCAGCACCCCTGGCCAGTCCCTGGCAGGTGGCCATGGGGCTGTTAGGAGAGGACAGCAGCATCCCCCTGGCTCACAGACGCCTCTCCTGGTCTCCTGGGACTCTCACCATACCAGAAAATGCACTGGGGCATTTCTTTCTCCTCTTTATTTTCCCTCTGTCTGCTACAGCTGGCTGGAAAACAAGAAAAAGACCATTCTCTTCATCAAAATGTTCCCCTAAATGAACATTTTCTATCTTGTTCCAGTTTCTGTAATATATTCCTTTATTTTTTCTTGCTCTTCACAGGAGACTTTTCACTATTTGGTTTTATTTTATTTTAAGTGGGAATCCCTTTCAATTAAAGGAAGAGGGGAAAGCCCTTCAGTCCCATTCAGCTCAAAGCAAATTGGTCCTGTCTCTCTTTCAAGGAGACTCAAGATACAGTTTAGGGTTGGATTAATTTCATTCAGAAAATGCGAAGCAGCGGGACCAGCTCCACACCACATTTTCTTCTTTCCCCTTGGCTCCGATTCCCCAAACTCTCGAATCTCCAATTCATTAAAAATAAAGTTCCCATCACTTGAAAGAGACGGCTTTTGCCCAAAACGGAACAAAAGCTAAAAACATTGTTGAAAACCTTCCAGCCCAGCACATAAAGCATCTCTTCCTCTCCTCAAATCTGCGTGGCTCACACTGGGCTTCTAGAAACAAAGCAAACTGATTGTGGAGTGAGCAATAATAACAACATGCAACTGGAGCTGCAGGGGAATGGCACCACACTCTGCTCAAAAAAGCCCATTTCCTTCCTCCACAGCCAGCTCCCGCTGCCTGGTGTGGGCAGAGCTTTGCTGCAGTACCTGGGTGCTGGGGTGGTGCGGTCACGGTGAGGGTGCTGACCTGGCTGTAGACGCCCCAAACCCAGCAGTCCCTGATGCGGGGAGCAGGGGGTGGTGGGGCCAAGCAAGGCACCTGGTATTTGCCTCACCACAGAAGCCAGACTAATCCGTGATGGCTGCTAAGTGCTCTTCGAGGAGATTAAGTACCAGTAATTAATCTTTGGTGCTTGGATAACCAATTATTCAAGTGAGAAAAGGGGGCAACATGTTCGATTCAGGGAAGCAGCACTGGCAGGTGGCTGTGAGGGGAAGCTTCTGTGCCAGTGCTGATGGATGGTACCCCAACACCCAACTGGGCTGGTTCCGGTCCTACTGTGTCCCTTGTTCCTACTCAGAGTTGCCTCCATCCAGAGGGACCTGGACAAGCTTGAGAAATGGATCCAGGTGAATCTTGTGAAGTTCAACAAGGCCAAGTGCAAGGTCCTGCACCTGGGTCAAGGTAACTGCTGGTGTCAAAAAAGGCTGGGGGTGAAAGGATGGAAAACCGCCCATCAGAGAAGGACTTGGGGGTGAGAAGCTGGAGCTG